>OY751313.1:36298478-36497531 GCA_963564615.1 Rhorus exstirpatorius
AACGACTGCGATGATGAATTGTGGAACTTGGATTAGTTCTTTTTGAGTAATTTCGATCCATTATCTTATGTTTGATTTGTCCAACGAATAATTGCACTTCAACTAACTTCAGATCTTTTAGAAGTTTTGTAATCAATAAATAGTAGGTTTGCATAAAAAACATTTAATTCTATTTTTTAAATTAAAAGTAAGAGAGGTCGTTCCGATTAGAGTTCCAAGATCACTCAGCAGAGCCCCTTGTACTTCCTCCCTCACTTTTACCCCAGAGATTCACGCCACGTTCAGTATTCCTCCCAGACAGTGAGCGCGACCGTCAGGCATTTTTAGATGTTCTCCATTTTGCCCCTTTTTGGTGTATCGCATCAGTTACGGTTTTTCCCAGGATGGGTTCCTAGGCTGGAGCTCTGTCCTGCGTTCCACTTCCCCTGTCTCGTCCTTTTTTTTTTTTTATCGGGGTGATTGAGTTCCCTGATATCAAAAGTCGTCAGTTTACCCATCGTAGTTTAGTCTTTTGGAGAAACGTGTTTGGTCCACTTCCATAGAGCCCCGGATCTGGGGGCAAGACTAAATACTTTGGAATATCGCCTGTTGTTCCAGAAGCACCGTTCAAAGATTAAGACATCACTACCTGGAGCCATGGAGTCTTTCTGCACAGTAGAGCTCACGCGTTGGCTTAGGGTTGCTATATTGCGTGGTACCAAGTTATGAATCTTGGCGCCTCGGGCGACGGGAATCACCACTATCTCTTACGCCTGAAAGGATAGACCGACGGTTTATATTTACAGATGGAATTCGAATCATCTGAGCCTCGCAGAAAAGCACATACCATAAGTGAAATCCATGGGTGCCCGGTCGGGATTCCAATCCAGACCTACTGCGTGCGAGCCCGCATACCTAACCACTCGGCCACTGGGTCTGCCTTTACGTTTCCATTACTCTTAATGATTTATAATAATCAAAATTTATCTTCTTGACAATATTCTATTACGTGTGCAATAATGGAGAAGGGTTGGAAATTGTGTGATGATGAATGCTGGATATTTTGAAGAATACTGCAATGAACAAAAAAACTATTCCACTGATCGGGAATCTTGTTTTCCTTTTCAAGCCATCGCGCACCAACGCATGTTGGTATGCCTTCGAGTTTCACGCTCTACCGAGCGCAAATACTGCTTCATTAAAAAAAAAGATGTAAAATAAAATTCTCAGAAGAAAATGGTACCTTTATACCGTTTGAAACTCGTTCTACCGATAACACTGAAGCTCTGTACACTGTACCGTGCACTCTTTCATAGTTATGTATGGCTTTCTTCGAAAATTCTTCTCATCCTGCGAACAACAAAGTTTGTCCCTTTTGTTGAAACCGCCCAACGAAGCTTTATATTTCAAGCCAGACGAGAAACTCTCTCTCTCTCTCTCTCCCTCTCTCTTTCTCTCCCATCTCAGTTTCTCACGCTCTATCTCCGAGTCTGCGGGCTTACAGGTTGGTTCTCTCACCTTGCGAAAAACTTTTCGTTTTAACAGTTTGAAGGGAAAATCTCTAAGTTTTTGGACTACATAAGCACGCTAGGTGCGTCCGAGGGATGACCAATCGAAGGCTTTCTTAAAATTGATTAACGTTTCAATTAAAAAAGTTTTACATGTTGGTGCTGCCGGTGTGAATTCAAAGTTCTTGTACACGCTGAGCTTGCAATTTCGCTAGTTGCATTATAAATTAGTCTTGCATAATAAAAGGAATAAAAGAGGGAGAAAAAAAGGAAGAGAGAGAGAGAGAGAGAGAGAGAGAGAGAGAGAGAGAGAGTGATAATTAAGAGCTGCATAGAAGAAAAGAAAAAAGATAACGATGACCATTGTTTTTTTTCCAGATTCACATATTTTATCTCTTTACTGGCCTGGTTTTACACATGTATATCCCATGTAGCTAAGCATCGCACCGTAAGGAACCACTAATGGATAGTTTTTTCTTTTTTATTGCATACTGTGGTCTCAAAAAGAGCAAAAAACATTTTTTTTCAACAATAACTCGAGCACTGTCTGCAAAACACGTCTTTCTAGCTTTATGCCAAATTACAAACTGAGGATAGGTCCCTTTTAGGCGGTATAGAGGCCTGTGACCGAATGAACCCCCATGGAAAAAAGCATACTTCAGATATATAAAAGATATATCTCTGGATAATAGCGGCAAGAAGTTCTATATCTCTTATATATCTTGGATATATCTGCCCGATATATCAGGGAACATATATAACAGATATATATTAGATATATTACGGAGGTATAAAAATATACTTCGCGGCAATAAGTTCGATATCTCTTATATATCTCGTATATATATCTTGTGTTATACTTCTTTTCCACATGGGAATGGACGCACGGACAACCGAGTCTTAAGAGGTTCGGTTTTTTTGTATGAATCCCTAAAAATCGATATAAATAAAATATATCTATGATATAATAAAAGTACAGGTAAATTAAAAAATTATTATTTTTAAAGAACGAATAAGCATACCCGTAAAAACTGTTTCTTAAACCTTCAAGGCTTGAAGAAGCAAAAAGTGAACTTAATATTCTCTCTCTCTCTCTCTCTCTCTCTCTCTCTCTCTATCGGGTTTTCCCACCCTCGCGGAGCTTCATACTCCTGTAAAACTACCAAGGTATATCCTTAATTGCGTAATTCGGGTTAGATAAAGCTGCTCTACTTGAGGGCTGCTCAGATTTTATAAGGGCCTTGTGGCTGCTTTCACTGGTTCCCTGACTGCGCTTTTCCCCGAAAGATATACGAAGCCAGGTATATATAGTGTTATAACTTCCCTTTGCCTGATACTCTGCCAGCGAGGGGTCCGTGTCTCGTCTCGGGTCATGAATAAACCGAGGCAATCCAGGGAGTGAGAGATAGATAGATAGATAGATAGAGAGAGAGAGAGAGAGAGAGAGAGAGAGAGAGAGAGAGAGGGAGGGAGGGAGAGAGAGGGAAGGAGAGAAAGAGGGAAAAAGCTCCAGCTTACTTTCGTCCAACAGTGACACAGTACAGGAGTTGGTGCAGATTTTTATCACCGTTTTAATTTCGGTATATTCTTGCTTAAAGCAATCGATCGTGAGTAGATAAATCAATGATTTAATTCAATCAGAGTGATGCTGGTGAATGACAGATCGTGTAAAAGAAATGCACGTCGTATGAGCTGGCCGTTTTTCTTGTGAAAAATTCCCGACACGTTAAAAAGATAGTGGTGTTAATTCGGATGACTATATATAAAATCGACTGAGCAGATTTAGAGTAAAATTATCTCCACAAGATTGCACGTATTTGGCTTATCACATACGAAGAACGATGAATAATAGGACTTTCTTTTTTTGATGCATGAAATCGGAAATAAATTCGCCGGATGCCCATATAGAATGCAGATCCTGATTCGATATATGTTAGGCTAGCCTTCACCAAACTGGCGCAGTATTTTTTTACCGGGAATCCCACACTGGTTCTTGCTCTGTCTCGGATAACAAAAATATCAGGTTAGCCACATGAGATTGAAGAATTTTTGTAAGACATGCCTTACCAGCTCCTGATCTGCCCCAATCCTGCTCCTGGTCTGTCCTGATCTGTTCTAAATAATGCAAGCCTATTCCGATAACTCATGACTTGCCAAAATATGATTCGGTCTGGATCCGGGCGTGATCCGCTAACTCCGGTTGTGCGAACTTTGCCAAAACCCATCAGGGCTTAATCCTATATCAGGCCAGCGTGAACAAATTTATAATACTCGTTATATACGTATATAGATATTTTATAGAAAGCAGAGTAAAACAATTATGACATACAAAATCAAAATATTCGGATATGTTTTCATTTGGCAAAATGCATATGTGATATTTTCATAACTCAAACAGGCTCACAATAAATAACCATGAAAATTATTTATTAATAAAGTTTATATTTCTAAACATATTAATCTTCTCGTTAACAAAAAAAAAAAAAAACAAATCAACGTACCAATAAATTTTCAGAACCCAGTAACGAATGTGGACGCATGTAAATGTTTAATTTGTAGCGAGTCTTTTTCGTCCAGATAGTTCGTATAAAAGTACTTCTCTCGATGAGATTTACATAGGCCAACTCTTCGAAGTACATGCCAACATGCAAGTCTTGTTTCACTGATGTATATTATAAACTTATCAAAGCCCAGATCTATAGTTTTATGTTTAAAAAAAATAAAAAAAAAACGTTTTCATCGATGATTATGAGACACATCGATATTTCTTGAGATAATACAATGATCTACGTGAGGATTTTCTTTCGGCTATTCTCTTATAAATGTATATTCTTGAACCATTGAGAACACGAGAATATTTGAAAAATTTTAAATTACTATGCGATACAAAGATCTCGATTTTTCGTATCTAGTAACGGCAAGGTATCACGAAAATGTGATAGAACATCGGAGAATATATTATGGTTATCCTCGTGAAATTCAATGACCATATACCTCTGGAATCAGAGGTAAACTGCGGTCTCATATTTTTCAAGCAAATCTCTATGAATAGTCGAGAACTATGAATTTCTGCGGGAAGAAAATTCCTTTCGATGCTCACGAGAAAGAGAATGGAGAAGAATGACCGAGAGAGAGAGAGAGAGAGAGAGAGAGAGAGAGAAAGAGACAAGCTCTCTCGACCCTTTTCCCGGTCCAACATTACAATCCCAAAGGAATTTCAGCATAAAAATGTCTCAACGACAACCGCACTCATTCCGCGTATATTACAGACTTTTTTCGAAGAACGTTCTCGTATGCATATACAGGAAATTAAAAAAAAATGTGCATTACTATATGAACATACGAACTGATAACTATCAGAAGGGCGTGTCCCACATCGTTGACCCTATCGTATACAGTGTGGGATAGGGCTTATTGGCTTTCAACAGTCGTATAAATACCTGTGTAAGTATATTCAATGTGTGCAGAGAGGCGACGCTATGTGTTGACCGTAATCCGAAACATGAGCACTGTGCCGACACTGCCACGGTTATATATATATATATATATATATATATATATATGTATACGCCGACGAAGCTCGCGCGTCGCGCTTTTTATTAACAATTTCATACAAAAGGTATTTAACTCAACGTCGAGCATGATTAAATATACATACATACATATATAATATATATGTATAGTTACAAATGCTTAGGACAAAAGCTCGCGAGGCCGATGGCCCGACGCCCAACAACTTCTGCTGTGTCGCCACAACGTGAGTATCCATGTATAGTTATACTCGGGCTCGAGCGCCGTTATATTTTACTGGAGCAAGGAATCCTCACGTGGTTGTCCGTTGAAAAAGTAAACGTTCTGCAGGCCACAGGTACCTGGTTGAATCGATTCGTCCATGAAGTATCAGTTTTTTTTTTGTTTTTCTTAAATCATAACCGAACCGAGCGTTGTCAGAGGGCTCGGAAATCCACCATAAGAGCAAAAAAAATTGTTTCATTATTAATCAGCGCGTAACTGCTGAGTTCGTTAAAATTGAACGATTTGATTTCACAACCTTTTATTTTGCACTTCAATCACGACCGAGGATTTGCGGGCAGTTGATGGACTTCGAAAAATCGCTGATTTATTTTTAGGCCGATACGCACAGCCTGGAAAAGTCAATTGTATTGCGAACATTTCATCGAAATGATTTTACAAAAAAAAAAAATTATTAACCCCTTCACTGGCAGACGATTCTGACACCTAGGTGAACATTTCTGGCAGTAAAAAAATTAGAATAGAGTACAATTTAAAACAAATTTTTTTTTTTAAGTATAAAATGATTTAAAACAACAAAAAAAAAGGTGAAGTGTTAAATCCTATCGTGCAGCCTCCTCGTGGCACACTTGGGGTCTTGAAAGTAACTCAACAGCTAATGCCGAAGGTTTTTTCAGAAAGATTTGGATATTTAAACTAGCATTAGATCTCGTTTTCATCCAACAACATCGAACTCGTGTCACGCGAGTCGAAAAACCCCCTGAACACCAATTTCTTAATGATTCGCCAGATTTTTAGATTTTTCGAAATTATGATTGCCATACTGGATCAACAATTTTTAATTTCCAAATTTTGACACAAAATTCGTGTTTAGCGAGTCAAAAAAAGCCCCGAACATAAATTTCATCTAAATTCGCCGAATTTTCAGATTTTCCAAAATTTCCGGTCGTCCATATTGGATCGGTCATTTGGAATTTTTAAAATTCCACACCAGATTCGTGTTCAGCGACCCAAATAAACCCCTACAGACGGTCGTTCACTCACCAGAACCATCCTGAATCTTCGTTTTTTGGCACTGAACGCATATATGCGTCCTTGTCAGAAATGTTCACTTCAGTTTAGGACGCATATATGCGTCCATACCAGTGTAGGGGTTAGCTAAATTCGTTCTTAATTCGAATATTTGGTTCATATCGTTTAGGGATTTCGTAGTTCGTTCAACGAATGCGCAACAGTTGACACATTAAATCATGTAAGCACTTAAAATCTCGTAATTTCTATAAGAACCTCATCGTTTTTAATTTTTAATTTTTATATGGTTATCGAAAGCTTTCCGAAAATCACATTACTGCATACATTTTTTTTCTTATATAAACCCTGTGTATATTTTAAGACCCTACTAAACGAACCAGAACATAATCACTGAGAAACATATTTATTATATGGATGAAGTAGCAGTAAATATTCCTTCCTAAATTCGTTCTTTTCATTGGAGCTTTTTTGTGATGACTATCACAATGCGCAATTAAATGTAAAGGAAAAATCCAACCCTAGCTGTCCACATTTAACGAGATATGAATTAATCAAGTGGGAAATAAAATAATCGTTTGCTTAATCTGTTAGGATTTTTGGATGGTACTCTCCTTCTACGTATCATGCTTTAAGATGAAAAACAATAGTTTTGGAAGGTATGACACGAAAAAATGTATGCACCCTAATATCCTATATACCATCCTATATATACCCTATAAATATCGAAGTGCTCTAAATTATTACCAGCAGCAACTCTTTTTTCGTTCAACGTGGCATCCAACGTGGCACTAACACTATAGCAGGGGCCTCACGGGCGGCATCTGCTCGTCCTACATGCCATGTCGTCCACCCGCTCTCTCTCTCTCTCTCTCTCTCTCTCTCTCTCTTTCTCTCTCTCTCCTGTTATTGCTATTTCTCCACCCTGACCAACCCTCTCGTCAACCCTCCCTTGTGCAAGTCCCCAGGACTATTCTGTCTATATATTCGAACGAAGCCAGGATGATAAACACACTTGCGATCGCACTGCCATCGCCGTATGGCTTTTTTTACATGGCAGTGTCGAAGTACACCAGCAGCAGGCTGATATATAGGAGATACGAGTTTCGATACAGAATCGTGTGGAAAGAGAATATTCAAACTCTGCACGGATTCTTTAGAATATACAGGGCTTATTATATCGCGCATAATTCCAATGAATTCTAATAGATACTTTCATTGTTATTTTTACAACATACGATTTTTGAGATTTCTCTTAAAACGATTGATCTGTATTTTCAATCTAATTTCCGCGCAAAGTACAGCGTATGACTTTGAGCGAATCACCAATGACTATACACTGAATTGGAATTATCGGTATCGAAAATTTTTTATTAAAAAGTAGGAAAAATATCGAGCTTCGATGCTTGCATCGTTCTCGCGCGGTTTATTTTATTTTATTATTTTTTTTTTCTCAGTGCATCGAGCTGAAATTTCATGCAAATAAAATGGTATCTTTTGGTTATTTGGATGAAAAAAATTCGAAAAATATCTCCAACCGTAATTTTGATATTAAATTTAGACCTCTGACAATTGTAATGCACTGGAGTACTCGGAGCTGCGGAGTTACTTTACTCACTAGAAACAAAATGCTGCAAGATTGTGTTGTAAATAATATTGTTGAGGTCCAGGTCCACTCAAGGAAGATTTTTGAGATACTAGCTGAGAGTTATGTTTGTCAATTAACTGTAACCAGATTTTCGGATTAGAATTTTTTCACAAAACTGTCTTTTATGGAGATGCTTTTTGATGTACAACCGTGTACTTCGAGAGAATGGAAATTTAGAAAAATATATACCAATTTATTTTGAAATTTATTAAAGAAATGTATGAATTTTTTTTGTTTGAAATTTTAACATCCCATACGAATGGAGTTTTCTCTCGTGGACGAAATAATTCTATTCTCTTCCCAATTTATGTTAGGCCGTGCGTAACTATAGGGGAACGTTGGGCGATGTAAGGGGAAGGTTGCGCTTCGGCATTTGTTTTCAAAGGTAAAAACTAAGCTGTGGTCATATATCATGGTTGTGGCTCATGACGATAAATCGTGTTCTCGATCTAAATTATTGTTTATTGCTTATTAACGGTGATATAGACGTCCTTAAACATTTTCAGAAGGTATCTTGAGAATATTTTGTAAGGTCAACGGTCAACGGTCAATTTTGCTACCTAAACGTATTAACTGTCCTTATTGACACGAAATTCATGCCTCGATTTACGATTTTCCACAGGAAACCGTGGTAAATGACCAAAATTTTAACATTTTTTTTCTCGAAAACGGTGAAGCCGAGCTTATGGAGACTTCGATGTTGAACTTTTAGTGGATACATCTATGTAGAAAAAAAAAAACAACTAGTACTCCCCAACACACATCGATGCAATGCCTGATTCTCCTTTACTTTCCAAAAATACCATAAATGGTGTAGAAAAAACTTGAGACGAGTACCTGCATTGATTTGTTAATCCTTAAAAAAAGTTGCAAATAAATTCGAATCGTCCAATGCACAGATCATCATACATCTAGAATTGTTATTCTTTGTATTAAACTTTGTAAACATTTATGATCAAGTATAAATAGAAGCCATTATTCGTGATCTCAAAATTGATTGCTCAAAAAATTTGTAAGAAAATATTCGTATTGAAAAAAATAAATTCTAACAAAGCATTTGGAAGGATTGTAAAGGATTAGAAGAGCTCTAGCTCATTGACAACGACTAATCCTCAAAGAACCTTTCGAAGCTCTGACAATCCTGTCGAAGGTCGAATCATCTCACACGTATCCTAATGATATTTGGTGTGTAAACGTTGCGTGATCTCATATATTTGATTTTAAACCTAAACGTTTGTCATCTATGTTAAAAACCGAATTCGGAAATTTCACTTGCAACTTCTCTTAAAATAACATAACCTTGAAAATTCTCGAAAAATTAGCCACTGTACAAAATTGAATATCCGTAATCATCAAGAACGAATTTTATACGCCAAGTAAGGTTATACAATGAACATTATTTAATTGAGCGTGAATATAACGGAACCTAACACTTCAGGCAAGAAAAAAATTAGTCATATATGTTTATAATAGTTTTTTATTCCACAATTTCTGTCCCAAAAAGAAAGCTATATTTACGCTAGTCAATACATTACATATTTAATTTAAGAAATTAAATCCGTAAATATTATTTTTTATAATTTTAGCTAACCACATCACTACATGTTGATCAGCAGACGATAAAAATATTTTTATTTTAAGATACACCTGTACGCATAGGTGATATTAAATAAAATGCATTATCTTCCATATGTCAATAGCTACAGTATTCATTTGGGTAAAAATCGAAAGAGAAGAAAAAATAAAAAATTGTCGTGTTAATATCATTTCCAAAGTCCGAATAATTCATTAACAATCAGAAAAATAAGTTTCTATATTATGTTGTGTATATAAACATCTATATATATATCTATATTCCCGTGTATAAACAAGTTGTGAGACTTATAAGAGCCTGGAGCTCCTCTCGATATATTGGTATAGGAGGAAATGTACTTGTCTCAAGTTGCTACCGCAACTCTTGATGAATTGAATCCATTTTCGTCGATGTATTCAGATACCTATAGATTTTCCCTTGTCTTGTCCCAGCATTAATAGGAAATTAATTTTTTTCCCTCTCGCCTCTTGTGTTCTTCAATTATCCGTCGTGTAATATGTGTGAAAGATAGAAACGTAAAAGAAAATAAACACACAAACATACAGAGGGCGAAGTGATGAAAATTGCGAAAGGTAGAAAAGTACCAGAGAACGAGAGGTGATGGGAAATTAGAACGAGTTCTCTCCTCCTCCCGTCTCCGATGGCGAGCTTTGTAACTCAGCACGCTCCAAATAGGATGTCTTCCATCCCTTCGCTGCTCGCGTCTGTTTTGCCCACGGATGACGATAATGAAATTCTTCAAAGGCTCGCCTCGGACAGAATCGCTCTTTTTACCTATTCGTTTCCGCGAATTCTCCTCCGAATTTATGCGCTCCCAACATCCGGAATTGAACAGTCCGGTCAGTGAAAAACAAAAAGCTTCACAATCAAAACAATGAATGCATTATAGGTTCACGCTTATATTATAGATGGTAATATACGAGCTTTGAATCTTTCATACAGATAGAACCACGTAAAATTATACATTGTACAACGCGAGAAAATTATTCATTTGATTCAAATAAATTTTAGTCTGACAGAAAAAGAGATATTCGCAGTAAATAGAATATATTATTTCAATTAAAAAATTCAACATGTTGAATTTATACAACTACCGTTGTAGCAGTGAATTAATCTATCTTGGGTCATTAATTCCATTAATTGATAACGAATTTTACAAATTCATTTCTCACCTTTTTTGCTCGCTAATAGTCACTGACTCTATAATAAATTTATAAAACTGCGGACTGAAAAATTGTTAAAACACAAACTACTGAAAGCTCTGATAGAAATGCGATGAGAGGAGAGAAAGAGAGAGAGAGAGAGAGAGAGATAATGAACAAAAAACCTCCACAATACACTCGCATCTCTCACTTCTCATTCCCTTCATTTTTTTAACGACTGGGTTAGTATAGTGGTGTACATTGCGCGAGCGTCAAAAAGCCCAATTCTCGGGACGTGTTCTCATGGAATCGACCGGACGTATCGCAAAATATTTTCTTTCGATTATTGGTTTTTAAGAGATAAATGCGAGAGACTATGAATGCAGATCGACAGTGGTGCTGCCCGGTGAATGACGTTGAGAAAATATTGAAATAAGCCACCGGCGGTACTACAGTAAAACTTCTCACAAGTTTACCCCTCAAAGGTTATGGATCCCTTATAAGTTATAAGCGGTTATCACTCGTAATTCAAGAATGTCCCTCCGCACAAGTGCCTTGATCAATACTGAGATGGGCGACCGTTCAGCCGTGCACGGTTTTTACTGAGCTTCCGGTGGTAATACAATGGAAACTCCATTGTCAGTCGAAATATCTGCTGCCTGTATCGGCCAGATTTTCCACAGTTTCCCTGTGGTCCCGTGCAAATACGATGCAGTTGTGCATTAAGGATAGAATGGCTGCGGACAACACTCAGGGGTATCTTCACATGGCAAGAAGGAGGTAAATTATACTCGATGTAAAATACCCCATACATATAAAATGTATAATACAAATGCAATAATACGAGACGCAAAGTGAGGCAGAAAGATATTAAAATGGACGTATGTACCAATCTTTTTCTTCTTTACTCGCCAATATTCGATACGTGCGCACACACATGCATATACAATGGATTCAACGATCGACATAAGAGCATTATTTATCACAGACGGTTGGTTATTTTCTGCTTATTCATACTGTGCATATACTAAATATAGATTTAAACGTTCGTTATTTCTATCTCTTGCTGAATGACTACAAGACCTTGTGGCACGGTATACAGCTTGGAACAAGTTGAAAAATAAGAAAAAAAATAAATTAACATGCCAGTGCCACGCGTGAAAGTAACGACGAAATAAAAGTGGAAAGTGAAATAGGAAAAAAGACTTCGCTGTGTGATGACGAAATACATCAGATCACTATGTACATAGCTCTGATGCATGTATAGGTGCATATATATATAAATACAATAAAACGTATATAGCATGTATACTCGATTGAGTATAAATATGTGTATACTCGATCGCGAGATTGCGGCATACAGACGGTCGATTTATTCTTACACCACAGCTTGCCTTCATGGCTCTTCTTGTTATATTTTCTCATAGTTTCTCGTCCGCCTTCCTGTGTGGCTGCATTTTCATGTTTGACACACATTTTGCGCGGTTCATATATGCGCTCTGGATTGCTCAACGTGTGCATTATACGTTACAATATGAACATTCCTTCGTAGACTATACGAGGGAATGTTATACATGTTATTGCACGATTTGTAAAATCGAATCTCGTAAAACATCGACGACAAAAACGATGTACCTCAGATACTCAGGACATACATGTATGAGGTATCCCGGATCATTTTTACCAAATTCTCATCATTATTTTTTTTTTTTTTTATTGTTTTATCGCCGATTTTTTATTTGATTCCTCAGGGTCGAGTGAGCTTTCACAAATTTATTCAGATCTTTATCTCGGACACTTTTCGTGATACCAACTTTTGAATTTTGAGGCATTTCGTCGACCAGTATTTACTCAGTCAATCTCGATGATTTTGTGTGTTAAAAATTTTCTAAAAAAAATTTTTTGTAGAAACTTTTTTAACCATGAAACAGTGCGAGGACTTTTTCGCTTGTAATTCTAATCGAATGTTGATAATTTGAAAATAGGATAAGAAATATCAAGAATGATACACTCACTCCGGGTTATAGGTTCGAAAGGTTCGTTTTTGTATTATTAATAATTTTTTTTTTCTTATATTTGATAATAATTCAGCCATAGTTTTTTAAGACTCAGTATTGACCATTGAAGTGGAATTCCGTAAAGCATTCTTCAATGCTCATTCTATCCCAAGGAATCGAGTAAAAAAAGCACCAACGAAATTAGAAAAAAAAACCAAGGTTGAAAATTTAGTTAAAAAAGAAGGTGTGAAATCCCTTATATGTAGTTCAGCATGGAATATCCCGGTGAATAGAGGATACTGGAGGCGAAAGCTATCTCATGAAGAAATACGAGAACGAGAAGAGAAAAAGTACGAAACGCTGGGATGAAATAGCGCAAAGGATAAGGGATGGAAGAACGAATGAGAAAGAATGGACATGAGAGAGTTGAAACGAGAAGATATCCGCGTTGTCGCTGGATAACTGTGAAAATTTCTCTCTCTTTTCTGTACACTTCGCGTCTTTTGGTCTTCACTTCTCCCAGAGTCCAGAGAGTCGTAGTCGAGTCCTTTCACACGGAGATCGCTACGTATGGCAATTTGCGCGAGGTCGAGATCCAGACCACTAAGGGAAGAAGAAAGAAGAGCACGAAGAACGTGAAAAAAAAAGTTTATATGCATTCCTCCGAGGACCGTTTTCACCCGACCCACCGTTCTTCTTACCTTTCACCTCGTGAAACTTGCATTCCGTTGCATTTCTCTCTCGTGTCATTCGTGACGATGACACCCCCGTGCGTGTGGCTCTGCTCGTTTTTCTCGTTCCACACATACGCCAGTGCATATGTGTGCAACGAACTTTTTTTGCACTTTTTTTTGCGAAAGAACGATGGTAGAACAGATTGTGTCATGAAAATTCTGATTGACAGAATAAACGCTTTTTCAATCTTTATTTTTGAGGTTATCACTGTACTTTCAAACAACAGTGATAGGGAGAGGCTTTTGGGACAGTTGCTACGCCGATCGCAATCGTCAGTTTCAAAATTAAGGTTGGTTCAACCCCGTATAGCCGTGATTATTACGTGAAATCACGTGATAATCAGTTCAATCAGTCGTGATTGAACAGTCAAGTTTAAACGGCTATACGATTCTTGAGTACAATGTTTTTTCTCCACATGGAGAATTATAACGATGGCAGGCTCACAATCGCAGTCTGAGCTTGCTCGTCACTGCTTGTCAAAAAAAAATATTAGAAACTAACTTTAAGGTTTCTTGATCATTAAAAAAATACCGTCTCCATAGCCTCACGCCATTTTTTCTGCTCTCCATTACCGGTGAAAGAAAATACTCAGAGTAATTTTAAAAAACGGGAAGCAGCAGATGTCTCAGAGACACATGGACATATTCAACGATGGGAATTTCAAATTGGATTATATTTGTTTTTGAGTAAACAGTCGCTATTCTTAAAGATTTGTCTCAACGGGCTGAACGGCCAATGTGCCGATCTGACGAGCAATCACCAAAGCCAGTATTGAAATACGACTGAATTGACAACCTTCCAGTGTCCTTGGTTCGCTTCTAACTCGTAAAAATTGTCACTTGCTGGGTTTCAACGGAAAGTCCTGAAGATCCTTGCACACCAACAGACCTACTTTTTCATTGAAATTGAATAATCCTCGCGTCGAAATTTTCTCCGTTGACTCTTAATCGGTGGAATCAGCCAACTTACGGGGATCTCAGTGCGACCAATATTTACATGGCAATACTTGTTTGTTTCACATTGATGTTGACTTTTTTTCAATCCGTTTATCGATGTAAAGTATTGTCTGCATTTTAAAAATGTATTCCATATAGAACATCATGCTGCAAGGAGTTAAAACATTTCTTATGTTCGGAGATATTATGATTTCGTTAAAGTGGCGAACTACCCCCTGTCTGATTAAAAATCCAAGTGTTTTTCGGTGGGATAATGCTTCGTATAGATGTCGTTTTTTTTCTGTGGTTTTGATGCCGTGAGAATATTTGCGTCTCCTTCAGGTCTTCCGGGTCACCGGTAGCAAGTCGTAGCGGTAAAATAGCCGCGAACAAAAAAATAATGACGCTAGTAAAGCACACATGACCTAAAGCGAAAATGACAGAGAGACACACATTAAGCTCTGTTTGTCCTACAATTCGAGAATCCAACACCACATGTCCGTGCACTCTCTCTCTCTCTCTCTCTCTCTCTCTCTCACTCTCTCTCTCTCTTTCTCTTTCTCTCCTTTTCTCTCGAAGCTTCACCTTCGTCTATCTGTGTGCTCCCGAAAACAAGTATACTTTTTTTATTTGTCATGAGAGTGCAAAGAGAACCAGCCAGGAGGGAAACAGGAAAAAGAGCAAGAGCAGTAACTCGCTTCTTTTCTTTTAACCGCTTGCCCTGCGGATCATCCAATCTACGTTTCCTCGAGCCAACGCGATTATCGGATTTCGCTTAGCCGTCTTTCCCCTTATTCTCTTCGTACTGCGAAATAGTAGGAAGAGAAGGAGAGCCTTTGGTCTGTCATTTCCACAGGAGCAGAAGAAACAACTGTAGAGCCGCCACAGCCACAGCTCGACATCAGCTTTCAGGCAACCCGGTACCGTGTTATATCGCTCTTTCTCTCTCTCTCTCTCTTTCTCTCTATCGTTTGCCTGGAAGAAATATATCTCTTCCTGCGCCTGATGGTTTCACGAGATTCGTTCTCAGTAGGTCCATTTCAATTTTTCTTAGCCCGCGTACCAGGGAATCGGAAATCTCGTATTTTCTCACGCTCGGTTTCATCGCCGGTGACTTTTCGCGAAACTTTTGCAGTCGAAGCACCGTAGCAATTGCAACCGGAGAAATTGAACAGGGAGCGTTACCGAATGAGCAAGGCATAAAAATAGCGAGATCGGGGGGGGGGGGGGGGGTGGTACGCAGGGGGTAAAGAGCAATGGCGCTACGGAGCCCATTGGTACTCATCGGATAAGCCATCATCCCATTGTGCTTTGGAAAACCGATCCTCGTAGCAGCTCGTAGATACGAGATTTCGTGAGGTATATGTATATCATAGGGTTTTTTTAGCACTCTAATCCAAACGGACCCAATATCGAATCGTTAATTCTGAAGCGCCGAAGATATAGAAGCGTCGATGATGGCAGCATATATATTAGAGTCTCTCATTTTTCTTCTTATGTTTTTTTTTTTTTTTTTCGTTTTCTACTTCAAAAGTTCGAGTGTTTGAGTTTGAGCCTCGTAAAACGCTTCAAGACTCATTCTTATGGCTCTGTGATGGATTGGCAGGTACCATCAGATTATCCTCTCGAAAGAATCTTCAGATGGGGACAAAAATGCAATCCTGACACCACAAGCATTGTTCGATTGGGCAAGTGAATCATTTCACAATATCGATTTGGCTTAAGGAACACCATAAGACGTGCTGGAAGTATCTTGCACCAAGGTTTGCAATAGCTATGACTATAAAAGGAACACAATCTATCCACTGTATTATCCCTCTTGACAATACTCCTGGATATTGGTATGTGAAAATTTTTTCAACTTCAATAATCTAGAGAGAAGTTAATATAATAAATTCTTGATTCCTAAGATCGCTTTATATTTTATTTTGCAGTCCTCATTTCCCTCGAAACTTCAATTTTAAATCGGCATGTATATCATTCAGAAGTATTTTGAAAAACTTTTCGTCAATATATTATCAGTTTGTCATTTGTAGTTCAAGCGACCGTCGCGACAGGAACACAAAAGCACAAATTTATTTTTTTTCTTCAGGCTGTATTTGCACGCTTCTCATCTCGAAAAAAAGGTTTTCTAATCCAAACAAAAAAATCTCAATGTTTCAAAAAAAAAAATAGTTTCATCAATCTTCATTTGTCGGCAAAGAGAGAAAAACCGGTTCTAAAACTTTAAAATAACTTTTTGTAGTTTTTATGATCTTGGAGACAGTCGCTACATTTTTTTTTCGAAAAGATCAAAATTTTCTACAAAAAAAGAATTGGCGATTTTTTTCTATCTTTCGACTTGGAATGGATATTTCGAATTCGAAAATCGATGTTTTCGAAAATTCATAAATTTCCAACCTTCCATTGTTCCGAAACTACTGGATGAAAAAAAAAATTAAAAACAATCATAGATGGTATTTTCGATAGGAACTTACAAATAGCGTAATTGTTTTTTTTTTAATTCCGACCCACCGGTACAACTTGTGGATATGATTGACGGAATGACCCATATATAGTATAGATATAAAGTAATAAGCAGAAAGAAGAGAGCAACAACGAGGGTTATGTCGAAAGTTTTATATCGCTGATAAACGATTAAGACTTTGTCGTTTATTGGACGATCAGATCGAGGATGGAAAAGAGAAAGAGATGGGGAAAAGAAATATACATTTGCAACTGACGAAAACTTTAGAGTTCACATGCGATATCCATTTATGAGAGCCAGCCGCAACTTGGGAAAATCAATTTGAGAATTTATTTCCCTAAGTTGAATTGAATTCATCGCGAACGATGGATGAAAAACGCGCTTTCGACCAGATGATCGTGATCGGCAAATCGAGCAGAAAATACCATCGATCTCGCATTCTCATGGGTGAAAAGGCCCACGAAAAAAAAAAACCACAGATGTTCGTCCGTGTGATATATGTGGCTTCATGCTTCGATGAGAGCTGGACTCGACACTTCTCTCTCCTTTTCCAGCCTCAATGGTCGGCTAAAAGTTTCATCCGTTCGCTCCTCAAATCTCTCCATCCACATATCATTCTTACGCTATCTTTATCTCCTTCTTCTCTCACTCCGACATTGCGTTCGATATATCTGAATAACGGAATCCATATATATATACCACTTCGATGTTGAAGTACCTCTTCTATACCGGTTGCACTAGCGAGTGTTCCCCTTATCTCCGAGAGATACGGGCAGATGATTTTTCCCCGAGGAATTTCTCCGAGATGGGAAGAAAATGGAAGAGGAAAAGAGAAATCGGTAGAAAAAAAAAAGAAAAAGAGAGAGAAATGAGCAGGCTAATCACAACAGTGTACACAAGAAAAATCATAGACTATATATATAGCGTCCCAGTGACGTCGAAAATGAATAAAGATGCAGAAGGGAAAAGAAACAGGTCGGTAGTGAGTATCGAAAGCGAGATGTACCGTATACAGGAACGAAATTTACACACGTGCAGTTGAAACAGAAGAGTGAAGTCAACAAATATACGTTATCCATGGAGCCTTTCGTAGCCAAATAAATTTGACTCCATCTCCATTTTCTATTTGTTTTTCTGCTGTGAGCATTATAACAGGTCCAAAGATAATATAGCGGGTACTATACCTGGGCAACTTATCGTTAAAAGCCCAACATGTATGAAGCATATGGGCAAGGATATAGCAGATCGACGTGGCAATTGGAAAAGATACAGGCGCGTAGGAACATATAGCCATGTTGAATGTGGACTATCCTTAATGTTATGGCTTGTACGTATTACGGAATATCCACAGAGATACGAACCGGGGTGTGCAAATGATGCGAAAATGTGTATGAACGAATGAACGAACACGAGAGAGGATATAGAAGTATACGGAAGAGTATACGGAGGATTGTGTGCAATGATGAGGCTCTCCGGGGCGCAGTGTTCTGCAATACCATTTGCTAGAAGGGGGGAGGGGGTTGAAGTTGGGTGGAAGAGGGTGAGAATAAGCAAACAAGAGTGGCCATCGGGTAGGCCAGTAATGAAGCCACCCTCGTACGCAATAGATCAAGCTTCCCTGGTATGACAGGTAGTGTGGCTGCAGAAGCTCCGTCGAAGGGAGAGCTTCGAGCTCGCGCCGAGGACTCGGAACACAGCGGCATACCGGATCCCATTGGTACGTGTGTATATATACATTCCTCTGGTTGTTGGCTCGATGCAGCAAGCTTTTCACTTGCTCTCTCGTAAGCTCGCTGACTGACTCCTGACGTTGTCTACTGCTATGTTTCTCTCTCTCTCTCTCTCTCTCTCTCTCTCTCTTTCTCTCTCTGCGCTTTCATTCTTTCATTGTATATAACTATGCGCTATGACCCATGGAAGCTAGAAACTCTGGACAGCCCAGGCGAGGCAGCCCAGTAAGACACATCAATCTATGCCACGTATCCCTATCTCACTTAGGTTCACGAAAGCTTTCTATTCTCACATTGCTCCATCTCCTTCTCGACATATATGTTATATGTACATTCACTGTTGTTTTTGCTATCAGCTAAATACGACTGTTCTCTCGCTTCAGCATTGGAACGAGACCAACCAAAGGAACACGTGGTAAGGGCACTTTCGTTTTTGCCCTCATCTCTCTCTTTCACTCTCTCTCTCTCACTCTCTTTCTTTCTATCTATCTATCTATCTATCTCTCTCTCTCTCTCTCTCTTTCTTCTGCTTCTCTCTTATCCACCCCATTTACTGAAGTTCTCGTCTTGTTCACTTATCTGCTATCTTGACCCTTCAAGCACCAGAGAGAAGCGTGCTATAACAATTTGGCAATCTCTCACCATCTGAGATAATTATTAAGTGACGACTCACAGTGTATTATGCGCTTAGAGAACGGAGAGAGCACGAATTCATACAAATATACAATCAGTTCGAAGTATTCCACCCGAGTGTATGTACGATTCAAAATTCATTCATTCATTCATGCAATCCAGCGTGTTGGGAAAGAGGAGGCCATAAAAAAAAAAAGAGCATATGTGGAGGAGGCGTGGACTATGGAAGAGCAGCAGGAAAAACGCATTACGCACGATGATTTATTCATGGGCTTGCCTCTGTTTTAAACTCATGAACCTGTTCATGTGTGTTGGATATGTATATACATGTTCGTATGGCTTCCCCTGAAAATGCATGCTTGTACACGCTCTCGAGAAACTCTCAGTGCTTGGTTACATGTGTATAGTATATGTATGTATGACTGCACTTACTTTGAAGAGAGCCAAGCAGAATGTGTCTGAATCTGGCAGCTAGACCGGTGTATTTCATGGTTGAAAGCAGCTTGCTTGGGCACAAATTAATTCGTGACCGGGCTCGTATTCCGGTCGCCATAATAAACGCCACCGGGAGCTGGGAACTAAAGTTTTGTGAATATTCCATACAAACTATATGTTGTGCAATTTGAAATTTTACTATTGAAAGGATATGCTGCTGATGGAACTGTTGAGTATAAGAACTACGTTCTAATAATTATTCATATTTTTTAAACACCCTAAAACATGGAAAAAAAATGACTGATTCTCGTTAAATTTTTTAATCGAAGTCTGTAATTGTTTTCATTATTACCAAATTCAATCACCCGTCAAGGTCAAGCATTTGAACAGGCAAACAACTTGTCAGTCCCTCTTATCAACACAAAATTACTTACTGGTATTGCCAATTAATCGTTTTCTTTTTTCATTTCCTCCATGAAGCCCTTTACCTCGAGTAACGAATCCTGGATGCGAGAATCCATTAAAAAATTAACTTGTAAACCAGGCCATATCTGGGTCTATTGTATGTCTCGAGACGCCTGTCGGAGATGCAGGGAGCGATGAAGAATGAAACGAGGTGGTTTGAGCTTGAATGAGCGAATACTGCCGCGAAGCGCGACAAGGGAAAGGGATCCGTGTGTAGTAAAACATTGTATAGTTCTACTATATATATAATATATAGAACGTGTATAGTAGAAAGTGTATATAGAACAACTGTCTCTAACTCGCTTATATAGGGAGCTCGGCACTTCTCAACCCACCCATTTGTATAATATACCCTCGTCTCCAACAGCCTCGTCTTTGCTGGCATACTGACTTGATAATATTATGCATTTGACGTAAAGTTTTGTCAAGATCCGGTTCTGTAGCAGTCGCGAGTTCCTGACATCACCACTTTTTACTTCTCTCTCTCTCTCTCTCTCTCTCTCTCTCTCTCTCTCTCTCTCTCTCTCTCTCTCTCTCTCTCTCTCTCTCTCTCTCTCTCTCCCTATTTTCTTTTGACGTCAAATGCGCGCTAGAGAACTACCGGATATGACGTAAGAGGATGGAAAGCGAATTCAAAGTACGCGGAGACATCGCTGCTATTGGTGCGAGGTCTCTTCTCGTCTTTCTAATATGAGCATTATGAGAATTTTCTGAAACATTACGCACGACGAAAAGTCTTCAAGCTCGGTCTTCAGCTGCAAGGACATCTGACTCTTACCAACCAACAATATGCGCTATACGTATACATTGTTAATAATCATTTCATTAACAATTTCAATATATTTTAACGACATACACTGACGAGGTTTACGCTCGAAGAAGGAATCTTACTAGCCCGAGAATCTCGTTCCTCTCGCTGAGGCGTGAATTGATGGTTGCATTGTTCACATCCACAACGTATCGGTGTCCACCCCAATACCACTCCTGTGCTAACTCTCCGGCAGTTACCGGCACTCGGATCTTTACTTGAACGTGTCCAACTAAGGAGAACTCTAGCAAGATACTCGAACTATTAGGGTACACCTTTGTGCTTAAACGTCGTCACGGTAAAATAAAGTTTCTTGCCAGACGCACTTGTTCTCTATCCGTTCGATTGTAAGAACTTTTTTCATCCACCACCAAGTATCCTATCGTGCGCATCTATTATCCTCGCATAAAAATAAGACACGTAGGAGTGTGTAATACGTGGCTACAATGTGTACAATAGGCTCTAGTATATTATAGTATGCTTCATTTTACAGCAAAGTCGAATTTATCGTCTGAAGGAGATTAATAAAAAAAATTGAACTCTCGTCGCTATCACGAACAAGGGTAAACAATTCGGGTAAAGGAGCCATCATTTGACTCTGAAATCGGAGAATATAAGCGAATGACAAATATGAAAAATTTCAGTACGAACTAAAAATCGATACAAGAATGCAATGTCCAGTGATGCAGAAAGAGAGAAAATAAGACGGAAACGAAGGCTGGTCGTTATAATAGAGTATATTTGATCAGAGTATATTTGTATAATATACAGTAGACGTTGAAAGCAATAGCTACAACCAGTAGCCAGCTGAAAGCTGTCCAACATTTTGTTGAGCAAAGTCCAATCCTCCGTCCCTTGCGGCGAGTATTAAGTTACATGCAAGGGGTACGAGAACTCTCGACAGAAACAAAGACTCCATGCAATTGCAAACATACGTTGACTCGTGTTCGTTATATTTATATATAACATAGTTATATACCGAAAACCCACTTATGCTTTGGTATAGCTTTTAGTCGCCCGAGCTGAGAAAGTTTTTCTTCCTCGGTGGAGCAGCAGATATCCACCCCTCTTTCAGTGTACGCTTCGTCGTCTCGGCGTTTGCCCAAGCCTGTGGCTCTAACCACTTCTTTTCTTTCCTCTCATACATCTTTTCGCCATTTTCCACGGCCTCGTCTCATTTCTCCCTTCCGACAATCGTTTATTCACGGCCCATTTATCGCGAGAAAGAGAGGGAGTGAGCAAAAAAACGTATATGATTTCTGGCTCGTGGCAACGGACGACTCGTCTTGTGTTATATAACGGATAACGAATTTATGTATCGATTGAGTATTATCAATACCATTCGGGAAGAACGAATAAGCGTTGAAAGGAAAATTTATCTGGTTCTCAAAATTATTCCTCTTGTATTCTCCAGTGTGTATTAGCATGATGAATACAGCCACAGAGAAATCGACAGAGAGGCAGGGAGAGAGAGAGAGAGAGAGAGAAAAAGAGAGAGAGAGAGAGAAAGAGAGAGAGAGAGAATCGGAAATACCGAAACCATTATCACACAGCGATACAACGATGGAGTTCGTATAATGACGAAATGTCTGGTGTTGGGCTTCTCTCGTTTATTTGCCGCTCGCCGGATGTGCATGTCTATGAGAGGATCGGCAAATGCCTGTGTACATCCGATATAGGTGAATACGCGAAAAGCTCTCCCGCAATGTTTGGCTCTCTTGCGATGAGAATGAGAACGACCGAGAATGTTGATAGACCAGAAGCTAGCATAGCTTTTATCCCAACTATCAGTCGTAATTAATCGGAAATAATAACAATAATAATTGCGGATTTTTAAAGGAAAAATCTTCATAGACGAGTGAAAGTGAGAGGTAGGCGGTTTGCGTGTGGCTCTGACGGTCTCCCATATTATACGCAGCATTGCTTGCACGTATATTTCTTGGATAGGTGATCTTAGCCCTGTACTGGCAGGCGTATCGATCGTCGGGTGGGAAGCCATTCCTCCGAAGACTTTCGTATACTTGACACGTACGCTAATACACGAACAACAACAACAAATAGCAGGAAAAATTTGACAATCCGTATCGAAAGAGATTTTTCGTTATTTCCTCGTGTCCTCGTGCAAATGCGATATACTATTGACGGTCGGCGGTTACGGCCGCAACAATACGTACGGACTCGGGGATAAGTGTCAAAGTCACTGAAATAGTCACGACCACGATTCCTGAGGTGACTCGGGGCACCTGTGACCCGTCAATCAGTGAACTATGCATAGTTCACTGATTGTTCCATGGAACTATAAATAACAATAGTTTAAAATTCTTTTTAATCACTTAACGCGAAGATGCTGCTACGTTTAATGGTTGGTAAAAAGTATATAAGGGTGGCATTTACACTTCTTATACAGAGAAATAGATGAACGTAAGTGGTAGGAACATTGCTAGGTCACCACGGAAACAGCTACAATATCATAATCGACGAAATGTGTTCAATTCTCTTCGATCTCTTAGCATAAAACAGACGGTTAATCATGGAAAACGATTTAGACGAATCATGAAATATTTCACAAAACATGTCTGATATTTGCTAATAGATTCACTTTCTGCAAACGATTTATTGCTTAACTAGTATTTAAATAAATAAAAATGTTAGGTCAACTTGATGAATCGAGGTGCGCTCGACTTATCGAAGGCGGGATGAAATTATTCTGCGATAATAGTTAAAGGAGTCGTGGTGCCTGAAGCTCATGACGTAACAATTGTATATATATATATATATATAATTTATATTTCTCCTCGTGAATCTTGTTTTTGACATTTTTCACCAACTCCATGAGAAAACGGATCATTTCAGATTCTCGAAGCGTCAAAATTACCCTGGATATTCCGGTTTCGAAAGTCCGTGTGTGAAAACGAATCCTTTGTTATGAAACACGTGGAGAAAAAGGTTTGAAAAACATCACCGACATCCGAGGGTGAATTATTATATTGCAAGAAAATAGGAGAGTGAAAGAGCGAGGCGGGTCGCTTTCAGGACACGCAATATCACGCAAGGGGGTGTGCAGCCAAGAGAGAAGGAGAATTAACCGTCAAGGGTTCGATAAGGGACTGTGGCATGGTATATATTCTTCGGACCTGAGGCAGCCTGGGTAGTTACTTATCTCGAACCCGATGAGATAAGAGGCCAAATCTCCCTGTAGCCTCTTTCTTATACGCTCCTGTTTCGAAAATAAGTTTCTCCTCCTCCATCTCATTCTCCATGTCGCCCCGTATGCCTCAGGGAAGCTCCCATTCGAAAGAAAAACTTACGCTCCTTTTATTACGTATTTGAGGGGTCCTTCGAAGGACTAATCGCCCTGTTTTGCGGGATGTTTTTCAATTTGTCTTATTTCATAGTCAGAGATCAATTTGAAAGATTTACGAGACGAATTGAGATACTGTGTTTCACGGTGTTCAACTATACTGGCCGAAATTATTTTACATCATTTGTTACAACTAGAATGTGGAAAATTATGTTTTCATTTCTAATGAGAAACATTTGTTCAAAAATAACTTTTACATCGAACGTAAATTGATTTTTTCAAATCCTTTAAAAAATCAGAAAATTCCTGTTTTAGGATTTCAAAGATTTCACGCTCTATTCTAGAATGAGTCTGCTTTTAATTACTATCATTTTTTCCGATTTTTTTTATCAAAAAATATTTTAAAAATATTGTCAGACGCGCGGAGGAAAATGCGGAATGTGGCTTGAAAATGTTTTCAAATTTTTCAAACCAAACTTGAATTTTTCTCAAAAATCCTGAGATAGGCATAAAATTTTATATTCTTCATTCAAGAGTAAAACGGCTTTCTCTTCTAGTTGTTTTTTTTTTAACGTTTGTGTCCGGAAAAACAATTTTTAAATCAAGAACAAATAAAAACCAGTCTCGGTGCACTTTTTCACGTAGCTTGAAATTTTTTACATCTCTCACACAATTTTTGATAATTTTTCAAGATTCTCAAATAAATGAATTCTAATTTTTCAAAATCAAAGAATTTTTGAAAAGTTTAAAAAATTCTCAAATTCCTCCGTCAAATGGCACAATTATAAAACTACATTATTATTCCGGAGTGAGATGGCACTTTCTCGTTTTCTCCTGATGTTTTTTGGGAAATCGGAAGCTAATACTAGCCCTACTCTGTGATATCGCTTGAAAGTGTTGATAATTGATTTAAAAAAAAAGCGTTTGTCTCGTGTGAAATTTTGTCAAAAAAAAAAATATCATTAAATAGCACTGGGTCTACAATATCTACAATATCTACAATAAAATAAAATAAAATCTACAATAAAATTGACTACTCTTCAGGATTTCAACGAAGATGTAAAAATCTATGGATTAAATCAAAGAGATCGATGGTCATGAACCTATATCGATTTGGCATGGAATTCTCTATGAATATCGTAACAGATTATCGTCACAGATGGAATTTGCACTGCAATACAGAAGCACACATTTATCTCTGCGTATAGCACTTACGGAGTATAAGAGAAAGAGTGCGCGAGAGAGCGAAAAAGTATTTAACTTTTTATGACCCAATCTCTCAGCTACTTTAATGATCCTCGTTCAGATTGGTATGGTCTCTGGGCTCGGCAAGTTGTCGAGCTTAATGGCAGTGGAAGGAGTTTCGAATGGAATCCACCAAATCGCTCACTTCTACCGTATACTTTTCTTCTTTGTACATATATATTCCCATTCTATCGTACATTTCCTCTGCTCTATCTCAGACCATTGGAGAAAATGGTAGAAAAAAAGGGGAGCAAGATCGAACATCAACAGCAGAGGACACGTATCGCTTTATAGAGGTTCTCGGTCGATTCGCGACAGCTGGCCTACATATCCCTTTCCTCGTCGTCATCGTCGTATCTTCCACGCCGTATCTACGTACATGTGCACATTTATATATGGGACAATCCGCCCCGTTTCTACCGGCCCAATGACGTCACCCTCTTCGATTCGAGCAAAACAACGTTCAATCTTTTGTACAGGTGCTAAAAAATAAGCCTCGGGTGAAAAAAAAAATGCAAATCTCGTTTCCGAAATTTCTATCCTCGAATTTCCGTGACTATCGTAAATCTACTTTTTCAATCGTAATATTTTTTTCGCGCCAGATAACCTCATGAAAAATTATTAGAAATTGTTTTTCCTGAACTAGAAATGGTTCGATATTTTTTGTTTTTTTAAGTTATCTTGAAAAAGAGAAATTGAGATTTCGAGTACACGAAAAAAAAAATATATATATATAAAGAGCCACTACAAATACTTTGTGAAAACGTAATTTTGTGAGCACTTAGCACAGTTCGCTCGGCAAATAATCCAGTGAGATATGAATTTTTGAAGATACCAAGATGCCATATAATTGGCCATAATCTCATCTGAGCAGTTATGACTACGAATAATGTACGTCCTGTCCGATCTTCCCAGTATTCTCCGAAGCTTATATGAATTATTCTCTGGATCGTGGAAAATAGAAATTCACACGCTGGAACTCATTACTGAGACAGAACCTAAATTATACGTAGACGCAACTCAAAGAAAGCCTCTGTAAAGACAAGTTCAAGCATGTCAATTTCTATTGTCAACATTGCAAAAATAATTTATTTGCGCTTTAGAAAAATTCACGAAAACTAAATGGACCACAAGTTGTACGTACTCATTACTTTTCCCATGAGATTATTGCATCTTCAAATCTATGAAAATTTGCAACGCTTGTACGCCTTGCCAATTTTACCGTGAGTATATATTCAAGAAGTCTAAATGTTCTCAAGGTATTTTTGGTCATTTTATTTTTCTCGCGTTATTTGTTTCCTTAAGGATGTATCGGACGTACCTTCCCAAACAAAAGTGACTTTCGTCGACAATATTGCATATTTAAGATAAGATACTTAAGATAAAAATCCGAAAAAATTCAAGCACATAAAGACGATGAGAAGATTAATTTTTAATTATAATAATGCCCAAAAGTTATCAATAAATTGTTTAAACAAAAGATTGTTCAACAAATTTTTAGGAAAAGTTTTTGTTGACACGTGAAATAAATTCGTTCATTTTTCTGACTACACATGAATTTTTAAAAAATTTTCTTATCATTTTGAAATTTTGGTTTTCGAAAATTTTTTAATTTTGATAAATGAAGGAAAAATCGTGAATTTTGGATATGTTTTCGTAAAAACGTTGTATATTAAAATTAAGAAGTTTCCAGGGCATTGAACGAATAGTTTCGTGAATACGACCTTTACAAATTTCCGAAAACCGATATTTCAATATGATAAGAAAATTTTGAAAAAATTCATGTGTAGTCAGAAAAATCAACAAATTCATTTTACATGACAAAAAAAAACATTTCCTAAAAATGTGTTAAATAATATTTTGTTTAAACAATTTTGTGATAACTTTTGGGCATTATTATAATTAAAAATTAATCTTCTTATCGTCTTTATTGTGGTTGAATTTTTTCCGATTTTTATCTTATCATGAAGTATGCAATATTGTCGACGAAAGTCACTTTTGGTTTAGAAGGTACATCCGATACATCCTTAATTATTTTGAAGCATGAAATAATTTTTGAAAATTCCGTACTTTTTTTTCGTCACAAAGTTTTATGTACATGTAATGTATGCGAAAAGTATATTATTTTTATTAATAAAAAGTATGTGACATACGTATACAATGTACTAACACAATATATTTAAAACATATTTTATGCACGAACGTCTTCTATATTTGGGATATATGTTTTCCATATATTTCACGTTACACCATGGGAATTATTTTCATAAGAAGAGTGAATTTAAGAAAGCATTTTTTTTTTCTTCGAAAATTGCCGAAATTCGAGGACCGGAATTTCTGGTACGAGTGCTCAAGACATTTCCAAAGAATTATGAGCTTTTCTTTACGCATGTACAAAAGTACAAACGAATCCTTGGTCAAATGAAAAAACGTGAGATCAACGATCAGGGGCTCTATTCTCGAGTTCGCCCTGATGGTTCTCGCATGCCACTTTCTATTCAAAAAGCATTGCATCTAGCATGCCAGATTCATGAAAACGATTCGAGAATAGAGCCCCTGGTCCAAACAACGTGGAATGCCTCATATATATTAAGGGCGTAGTAGTTTTTAAGGAAAAGGAAATTTCGACGGGGTAGTTTGTCGCTGCAGAGAGGAGTTTACTGTGAGAGGACCACCGAGTAACGACGCGATAGCCCATAACCAGAGACGAGCGTCGAGGTGTGCGCGCAACGACGAGGGAGATGACGGAATGGAAGCGGCAACCGAAGAGTTATATGAATTCACGTTCGTCCGCCCATCGCCCAGCCGCAGAGTGAGCAAAAGCTGGAGGAAAGAAGTAGATGAGGAGCAGAAAAAAAAGTACTCTCCGAGAGCGAGAGAGTGAGGGGGAAAATGAAGGGAGTGAAAATGGTCAGAAGCGCGCGTCACCACGAAACATTTCTGCTGGGAAGTCGAGTCGATTCTCTCATCTCCCTTATTTTTTTTTCCTCTCTCACTATTTCTCTCTCTCTTCGACAGAGGCCGAACTTACTATTCACATCTGTCTCATTCTTGTCCTCCCCTTACAATCCTCTGAGCTGCGATGGTACTGCTGATGCTGGTTCTACTTCTGCTTCTGTTCGTCACTGTACCACACACAGAGACACATACAAACGCGTTGGCACACATAGACACCGGTATAAACACAGACGAACCGAGAGGAGTGGCTTTTACTTCGCGTGGATTCCAGAGTGGCACGTTATTGGGAAAACGGACAGAAAAATCGATTCGTACAAGCCAGCACAGCTACTATTATATGCGGTATGAGCCGCCGTGGTGAGGTCCAGAGAAGGGCGGTTAAAAATGGACATTCGTTTTTTTTTTTTCTATTCCAGGATGTAGAAGGATTGACGGATTGTATATTCGGCTCTGAATTCTCTCTATTTTGTTATCTTGTCATCGTATTTCACAAAATATAACATTATGAACGAAAGTCTCAATTAATGCTTATTGAAAATAAAAATTAATTTGCCATTATCGGGTATTTGAATATGCACGATTTTTGGCATTATACCCTCGGGAGTCATCGTTAGATAAAGTAATCGACTACCTAGATACATATTTCAAGTTAACAAATCAATGTGCCTATAGATAGTAATAATTATTTCGTAAAATCTTTGTAATATAATTTGTACTATACATTGGGCTATACTTTGTACTGGTTAGGTAGTTTACACCGACTCCCCTGAGGGTTGCGGGCTCCCATCACCCTCTGCCATTGGTCTCCTCTCGTATCCGTTTGTCCTTGGTTCGATTCCCGCTACCGGAGCTTGTCGCGCACTCGCTAGATGTCAGCATCTGGGACAGAAACAGTCGTAGTTCGTACGCCCTGCCTCTAGAGCTACGTCTGAGCCCGTTTGCGCTTCTACCATCAGCTGTGCTACGGCAACGCTTCTCGCTGCCGGAGCTTGTCTCGCACATGCTAGGTGTCAGCACTTTGGAACAGAGGCAGTCGTAGTTCGTACGCCCTGCTTCTGGAGCTAGGTCCGAGCCCGCTGTGCTTTCATCTGCCGTGCTACGGCATCGGGAATCGAACCCGAGACATCTTCGTAGCCTTTCGGTCACCACACCAAGGCACTGCCTTCCGTTGGACCTACATTTTTAGGTGGGTTCCGAACCACCAGGGTCGCAGAAAAAGCACTTGGAAAATCTATACTTTGTACTGTACAGGGTGATTTCAGTATAGTCAAGACACCCTCGAGATCATTGCATTATCCATACAAAACCGACAA
Organism: Rhorus exstirpatorius; assembly: GCA_963564615.1. Lineage (NCBI taxonomy): Eukaryota > Metazoa > Arthropoda > Insecta > Hymenoptera > Ichneumonidae > Rhorus > Rhorus exstirpatorius. The sequence continues at coordinate 36,328,154 of OY751313.1, forward strand.
GAATATGCGATTCTATACGGAACTGCGGTAAAAATATATACAATCGATGAGCCACGGTTGCCAAACAATATACAGAGGGGTCTCGTTGTTTTTTACTTGAATGAGTTTCATTTCAATAAATCGGATACCCGTCATTTCATTTATAGTAATTTAATGATATCGGTGTATCTTCAAATTTGTATTATATCTGTTTTTACATTTACGCATAAGTTTTATCGGTCAAAAAGGTTCCCCCACTCGATTTAAGTAAAACAAAAATTTCATGGTGCTCTTGAGGTTTGGGAACATGGCAAAATCTATGAATAGTGATCTCTGGAACTTTAGCTCATGCATTATAAAGTTTTGCAATCGGATAAAATACGCTGGAACTTAATTAAAGCTATGACAATAGCGTAGTATCGATTGTCCTGTCAACCCTCCTCGAGAGTTACTCATCTCAGGGTTACTTACTGGGATCCGAAAATATTCATAAATTATATATCCTCATGCGGATAAAATAAAAGGCTATATATTGTGCTTTAAGAGTCTCGGATGTCTTCCGAGAACGTAAAATCATGAACAGAGCTATACAGGAGATAAGAAAAAGTTTCCCAACTATGTATCCTGAAATTCTTCTTCGCTATGCCGGACCAATGTGAACTATAGTTATCTCGCGAAAGATATCAATTAGAGAGATCGGCACTTGCAAAATGCAAGTGTACATTTTTCGGGGAATTACGTTCTAAAATAAAATATTTACCGTACGTGTTGTATTTTTTATTTCATTTTTCAGTAAATAGAAAATCCTGTTGGACAATTTTAATTCCAATTTTTGGGGGAAAATTTCATCGCCGAAATCAACAAAGCAGACGGAGAATGAAATCATTGGTACATCATGGATGCATTGCTGAAATAGACATTTTACTTCTCTGATTACTAAATTGCAATTAAGCCGGTTCCGAGATATAACACGCCATACGAAGAATTTACGAAGCGGAAATAGGTCCTTTCGGTCGTTGCGTTTTCCGGATAGCAACGCTTGAAACTCGAGAAGCAAACTGGATTCTCTTCCATTTCACGCCACCGCTTTTCCGACTGAAATACCCCCCCCTCCTGCTCCCTCTTGTCAGATCAAAACTTTTCAACGAATGAAGTTCACTTGGAACAAACTTGAAAGATTCTGGTAGAACGTTGGTGGACATCAGTTATACCTTATACCAATGCATACACAGAAACCTTACATACTTTTTATCACTTATCCTCGCAGTGCCTATATTATATTGTGTGTATGGCTTATTCCATCAATTCTCACCTACACTGATGGCACAATTTTTTTTTCTTCGTCTTCTAGCCTTATGTATTAATTCATATGATAATAAATGATACAGTATTAAATTTTTGCCCCGTGGCTCTGTAAGTTTTCGAGAAAATTGTCATCAACTTATTATACAGGGTGGCCCAAAATTAGATGCGGAAAATGATAGGGCTAATAAAGGGCGTCGAGCTGAGTAAATTGATCCCAATAACATGTGGTCTGCGAAGTCGCGTTCGCGAGATACGGCCGATTAAAAAATCCCGCTAACCGCTGGCATGTAGGCAACCGAGTACACAGGAATCATCGGTTCTGAGTCTTGTTGACAAGCGCGCGCGTACGCTGATGCGGAACATAACACTTTCAAATTTACGAATTTCAAACGAAAACACTCTTGGCATTGAATTTTCGCCAAACACAACGACAAGGATGGATGGAACAACAGCGATGGAAATGGCCTGTTATCATTCATCCATGCTAGACTGTGTCGACAGTCGATCGTTATCATTCAGTTTGATTGTTGATCATTCAGTTTTGCCGTTTGTTCCGATTGTGTTATTAAAATGCCACGATTCACGTTTATTGAGCAAGCGGATATGAACTTCAGCAAAAAGAAGACATTTTTGCTTCAATGCGTCAGTCTTTGCTTCGTCGAGCTCGACTATGCATTCAAGTTGGAGGTCGAAACTTCGAGCATCTCTTGTAGCGATTCGTTTTCCTAATAAAATTAGATAAGGAAAAATTACGTTCGGAATTCTCAATGTTGAAAGCGTTATTCACTTCCATTACCCATCCTTGTCGTTGTGTTTGGCGAAAATTCAATGCCAAGAGTGTTTTCGTTTGAAATTCGTAAATTTGAAAGTGTTATGTTCCGCATCAGCGTACGCGCGCGCTTGTCAACAAGACTCAGAACCGATGATTCTTGTGTACTCGGTTGCCTACATGCCGGCGGTTAGCGGGATTTTTTAATCGGCCGTATCTCGCGAACGCGACTTCGCAGACCACATGTTATTGGGATCAATTTACTCAGCTCGACGCCCTTTATTAGCCCTATCATTTTCCGCATCTAATTTTGGGCCACCCTGTATAGAAGAGGGCAGAGGGCCTAATTAAAAAAAAAAATATTAGTCATGACCACGCGCCGAGTAATTAAAAAGAATTCTTTAATTGCTCGGAAAGTGGACCAAGAAATTTTTTATTTTCTTTATACCATGATAGTGTTTCATACAGAAAAAAAATGGTAAAAAATCATGTTTGATGCCTCCGGACAATTTGTTTTTTCGAGATTAAGATAATTTAAAAAAATAAAAAAGAAAAAACTTGCTTCTGTCCGTGATGGTTTGTGCGGGAATGAAAAATTCGGCTTTACATGTTGTATCTGAGATCGGAAAAACAATATTTCTCTTTCATATGAAAATATAAACAATTTGCAACTCAAAATTTCTCTCTCCTCGTTGTTTCATTGATCTATTTTGTATATACAATACGATGGTGAACAATAAGAAAATTGTATTGCCAACTTGTTTATATTTTTATGTAAACAATATTTGCGATAAAATTTTTTTTATTAACCAGAACTGTTTGTACCTGAAAATGAACCCCCAAAGTGAAGCTTTTTTATCGGTAGTGAATAATTCAGGCTTGTCAGAGCACGTATTTACTTTGATGTAGTGACTTGAAATTGTGCAAACATTTATTGTTTTTTTTAACCACTCAGAACTAGATTGGGTCAAGGGGGGGGGGGGGTGTCACGATGCAAACCGCAAATTGAGGATCATTCTAACATAAGATATACAGGGTGGGGCATTTAAAGTGACCAGGGCGATTTTCTCGAAAATGAAGCAAAATCTCAAAAAAAGTTGCAGACGAGAGCTGTAGGGTTTCGAAGGGGACAGAACATAGCGCGTTCGAATTTTTATTAAGGGGATGCGCCAAGGAAATACGAAGGTCAGCTTTGGTTTTTTAAATTAAATGGTGTATTTTTTATTTTGAAAATGAAAAGAGTATTCAATTTCGAGTATAAAAGTATAAGTACACCAGTGTCCTAAAATTGACACTCAATAGAATATTTCAAGAATAAGATAAAGATGTCCGTTCTCCACTTTACGCGGGATAAATTTACAATTTTGTCCAAGCAAATGTTCGAAATGATGGCCATTAACTTCAATACACTTCCGAAATAAGTGTATAGAAATGTGTATTGAAGTGTAGAAATTTTAATTTCTACGGCCTGATGTGAATACTCTCAATAACGATCATTGAATAATATTCGTCTAAAAAATTGTGTGTTTACTGATAACTCTTGGTTCGATTTTCAAAGGTAGCATTAAGCATCTAATACCTGAAAAAGTTGTTTACATCACATAAACCTTAGAGGCATCGTTTTTCCCGCGTACAGTAGAAAGTTCAACTCGAACCAGGAGTTATCAGTCAAAACACAGAGTTGTAGACCCGCAAATTGGCCCGCACGTTCTCCGGATCCCACTTCTCCAGACCATCATTTCGAACATTTGCTTTGACAAAATTGTAAATTTATCCCGCGTAAAGTAGAGAACGGAAATCTTTTTCTTATTTTTGAAATATCCTATTGAGTGTCAATTTTACGATACTGGTGTACTTATACTTTTATATTCGAAATTGAATACTCTTTTCTTTTTCAAAATGAAAAATACACCATCCCATTTAAAAAACCAAAGCTGACCTTTGTATCTCCTTGGCGCATCCACTTAATAAAAATTCGAACGCGCTATATTCTGTCCCCTTCGAAACCCTACAGTTCTCGTCTGAAACTTTTTTTGAGATTTCGCTTCGTTTTCAAGAAAATCGCCCTGGTCACTTTAAATGCCCCACCCTGTATATTAGTACCTGCAATAATAAACTAACACAATATCGAAGGGTTAATGGAAACGTCCGCAAAAAGCTAATTACAGTTTTCCGAATGAACGTAGCTCCACCCAATGTCTGGTTGGAAGACGTAACGTATATATGCATTTTTTCTTATATAGCTATATTTTTTATTCGTCGTACGTTACGAAAACGATTCACGAATAGAACATGATGACCCCTTGTTTCTTACAGATTTCAGATATAAATTTGTGTGTGTATATATCGATGAAACATAGTATACACACGTACAACACAATCGAACGAATATGTACGATGTATACAATGAAACATAGTAGTAGACTTGCAGCACAGAGAGTTGCATAGATGAACTATTTCCAGTCTCAGGGCCCACGGGGAGTTTTGTATTCCTAAATATTTTTAATGCGCTAGAGAGAAGTAGAGGAACGTTGATTATTTTCTCACTGCTCATGGCATCTCGGGGAAGATAAAGAGAGACCCCGAGAGAGAGAGAGATAGAAAGAGAGAGAGGTCTTTTCACTGCGGAGAAAAATATCGTATAGTACAAAAGATTGCCCTTGTATTGTGTAAGAGAAGTTGCCAGGATGGCTGGGACTTGAGTGAAGGAGATCGAACGTTGAAACGAAAGGAAAAATAAAGAAGCTCTGAACATGCTATTCGGGAGATTTTCGAAACTTGCCCTTGTTCTATATTTTCGTCTCGTTATATACATATGTATCCTCAATTCATGGCCGCGGAAGCAAGATGATTACATAATATAGAAATATATATATCACATGCGGTAGTACGTGGGTGTGTATGAACATTCATTCGTTATAATGGGAGAGAATAAACCGAGATATTCAGAACTCTTCATCCTGTCAGTTTTTCTTGAATCGATTTCCCGTTCTACAACCGATCTGCGGATTCTATTTTCATCAACGAAATCGTTTGCCACGTGGCTCTCATTTCAGAACCTGAGAGACCTGTGTCACCTTTCAATCCAGTCTATGCTCAAAAAACGTATTCATATTACACGCCAAAATTCAGCTGACATTACCCGTAATTCCAACACCTGTCACTTATCAAATGGGTTGGTTAGCCACCGGAGTCCATTGTATTTTTGACGAACGATTTGATAACATTTGAGCATCGCATTGCCAATTTAACTCTAGAAATTAACTCCAAAGCGTCCTAGGAGCTTTCATTTTAACACTAACTTGCGCACTTTCCCGTTCGATCGAAAAACAAATACACGTTGGTGAACACAGCCCTTAATTCCAATGCCATGATAAGAAGCCATGATAACAAGATGACTCACTGTGCAAAATTGTCTCCCAGTGAACTAAAGTCTAAGACAGTATAATATATATGCAGTCTATGCACAGATTAGTCACAGTGAACAAGAATTTCCGTTAAAACCATGTATCCCAGCCCATCTGTTAACTGAGGATCCTAGCGGTCCAAAATTAGCCATGTATTTTTCCACTGAATGGGATCTTTGGTATCATTCTTTTCGGTAGAACTTCTGCACCGCTTGTCATCAACAATTCACGGGAAAGTGAACAATATATGGATCCTCTTACTTTATCCATGTCCATGCTAACCATCGATCAATGTATATTCGTCATTCCACAATCGTACTTCAACGATGTTTCTCACAGCTGGAAACCACAGCTTTCCATTAGCCACGCTTCTCATTCATTTCGCGTAGTCTAACTAAGAAACGACAAGATTAACCGAGGTGCTACCCACAGAACTTTCGGAGCCTTACACGGACAGATCTCTTCCTCGGAACACATCTCATCTTCGACTATATCAGGCCGATGATCCTGCGCAGGATGGTTTTCCTTCAAAGCGAAATATAACGATAGTTCAGTGTAGGGGAGACCCAAAGACGAGAAGTTTCCATAGCGAAAACTCTCAAGGTAAGGTCCGCGTACCGTTGTCGCGAGTTAGAAAGGGGGCAAACCGCAAAACTCTCAACTCCAAATGGGATATTAATGTCATAGCCCGGCGGCTGCGATTCCACGCTGTTACCGCGCTTGGTTCAACCATAGTCCAGGGTTCTCCGCAGGTTGCTTTTACTATTTACGATCCTGAATACTCCACTGGCTTGCACCATATCCTCATCACAGTAACATACAGTGCACTCCCTACTGGAGAGAAAGCCTGACTCAAGGTCCACGAGCTAACGTGCATATTTTAAAACTGTTCCCACACACCGACAGACGCATAACGAGTTTCTTCGACCTACCAGAAATTCAAAGAAAATCACGAACCTCTGGATTTCATGTACACGAGAAAATGAGCACAACGGAGGTAAACAGCCACTTTACCCCCGAGCTGTGCTTTAAAATGCTCATATATTATCGTCCAGGAGGAACAAGGTGAGTCACGTGAAATGAGCACGATGGCCGAATTTCAGGAAACGTTGGCAATGATACGAACGTGCATGCGGATAATATCAAAAATATTTATAGTTGAAATGAGAAACGACAGTTGACGTGTCTCGTTTCGGAAAATATTCATGACTACTCTTCCACATGATCGTTTGCAATAAATTATTCAATAGCATAGAATAAGTTGACAGGATCGTATAGAAATGTAAGGAGTTGCGAATAAGCGGTTGGAAGATAAAAAAAACTTTGGAGCAGCCGATGTTTTTTGGATCATCATCCATCACGTTCAACCATGCCCGATCTATTAATCATTGATTAATCTTATACCGTTGCAAAATAGGTTTTGTTATGGGAGATAATGAAGGAGCGGTGGAAGTAAACGGAAGCCTCGCTAGACTCCGGAATGTCGCTGACAGGGGATGACTCGAAATTCCTCGTTGTATGCAATTCCTAGTATGTATGCAAACTGCAGCTAGTACGTGTATATTATATCATAATTAAGCCCGTTTCCATTACCGCGTATCATCATATTGGATCATACGCTAAGATACGTTGATCGTCAGGTGATGTCTATTGACCGTGTTTCGGAAACAATGAAATAAATCGCCCTGGTAATCACATTAATCTATCAACGTCCTCCGATCACTGAGCTCTGCTCTCTCCCATTTCCACGGTCTCAATTTATTTACTCACTCTGTGCATAAATTTCGTGAGTTGGATTTTCGAACCGGTATTTTCCCGAATGCGCTAGCACCCGCCTCCTCTACTCCTCGTACCTCGCGGTAGTCATGATTACTCGATGGTGGGTACACATAATTAACGAATTTTCCTAAAGCGACGCATCCAAGCCATTGACGAATCAAATCAGAGCTAAAAAAATTTGCAAAAAAAAAAACTACACTCAAACATTCGTAACTTCGTCTCACCGGGGAATTGAATTTTTTCTTCGTATCGAAGATACATCGAAAAGATAAGAAAATCTCTCGCCGAGATCATCAGAGGGTATACCAGTAGGAAATCCCGAAGTGAGCAAGAAATTGGGATAAGGGGAGTTGGGTGACTGGATATACGCCGAAAGAGGGACAGAAATATATAGGCGTACTAAATGCAGCTATGTGTATGAAATAAGAGTGAGCAAGAAGTCGGGAGGGGTGATGCAGAGCATGGAGCGATGAGATAGGAGCGAATGGAAAAGATGGTAAGATAAGACGTAGAGTAGATGGAGAGCTGGTAGAACGCTGGGACTGAAGAGTCTGCGGTATTTTAATATCTGACATTCCTGAAACGACCGATCATCCAACGTGAGAGACTACTTTACGAAACCCCAACCTGGTCTCCCTGCCAGAGACGCTAGCTATGGTACCAGAGATAGAGGTATAGGGTATAGGTTTAACTGCCATTAATATATATGTATATATATATATGTATTTACGGGGTGGTTTCATTTTCTACTTTTTTGCGATTCCCTCCCTGTCCAAGTATAGGTTTGGACGCGATAAAGAAAAATATAATGAGAATCGGTTCTTCGTTCATTATATAAATAGACTAACTATGCATTTATTACCATATTTAGTAGAATTCAAATCCGTAGTCCCGGCTTGAGACAAATTCGAAATGTGTAACATTTATTGTTGCGTATATCGCAGGGAATGTGGTGTTGCCGACCCTCACTGAGAGCCTCGGTGCACGAGTGAGTGACTTCGATTGCTCTGTTTCAGCGATATTTTTCTTAACTTTTCTCTGCCGAATATCCGGTGACACGAGGTTTTTTTTGCGCTCGTTGGAATCCTTAAAACCTAATACACAAGTAACAACTTTGCTCATTGGAGCGATCTAATCATCCAATGTGTGAAAGATATGTTTGAAAAGATGAGGAAAGCAGCTCTCCTATACGATCGTATGGTAAATTCTCACTATTGTTACCAGTTACTAATTAGTTGCAAGATCTAATATCTCTAGCAACGAGACAACCTCCTTAAAGAGCGGCAAACCATTGACGTGACTGTTGACAGTTCGGTGGGTCTTTAATTATATTCTGCGACCTTGTAATAGGTGTAATACCTGAGAACGGGGGAAAGCATCAACGAAAAAAGTTATATCCTGAGTCAGAAGTAATCTTAATTGCAAATGAGTGTATGTACGAAACAATAATATTTCCCCTGAGCATGAAAAAGTTCATTAATGGCCATTGGACGGATTTACTGAACATACACTTGGATTTAGATGGACTTGATCCAAATAACATAGTATCGGATACACCACCGCCCTTCAGGCTTTTCTAATGGCAAAAAAATCTTCTGAGCGTATACGTCCTGCAGGCTTTAGACACGCGATACTAGAAAATCTCAAATGGCACAATAATATTTGGTGATTGAAATTGACCTACTATCTCCCATTAATAATAGCATTCTACTTTTACAAAAATATGGTGCGTTGAATGATTGAAAGCTTTATAAAAATGGTTGTTTTTCATTGTTATAACTTTTAGACGGGTTAGATCTGTGGGGGAATTTTATTCCTCACTGTTCATTCCCAATATATCTGTTGAAGAATCTTGCCAACCATTTCCTATCCAACTCTGACATTCCTCGTACATCCTTTTCCAACATGAGTCTAGTATTCCACCTCACTATAGCTGTCTATTCACGTCTATCCTTAGGAAAATCCTTCCTGAACTTTAACCAGAAGGGCGCCCGACAGGGTGAATCCCGCAATATTGAACTCGTTCATCCATTTTGACATCGTATCGTTTAATCATCTCTCTCTCTCTCTCTCGCTCTCTTTTTCTTTCTCTCTCTCTCTCTCGCTCTCTCTTTCTCTTTCCCTCTTAGACTTGCTATTTTTCTATATCATCATGCACGCATCATCTCCCACAAGAAACGATTTTTCTTTATTGACATAGTAGAGACAGCAGACATTTCTGGTTGACGCTCCAAGTACGTGGACGGATAGTATTTCTTGGCTTTTTTCCGTTTTCAAGAGTCCTGTCGATTTAGCGGCTCTTCCGATTCAGCGTGAAAGCATCAATCACCAGGGATTCAGTGCCGGCGTAGTGTAAATGGAGCATTCCAGGTCAAATCGCCAGAACAAAAGCCTTCTGGCATTCGTTCCATAATTTTTTTATATTGTTAAAATCGCAAAAGTCGTGCAGTGTTATTCGTAAACTTTCTTTTAGTCAGTTATAATTGTAACTGGCTAAAAGAAAGAAGTTTAAAAAAATCCAGCCTCAGATGTCGAGTTTGACTAAAGATGATGATCGATGATTTAAAAATTTCGTTATCTGATCAATAAGTTTTGAGAATCTTTTCAGTTTGTTCAAGCCAAATTCCGATTTTCATTTCGAAAAATCAGAATTCAACGGCGGTCAGTGAATGGTCGGAATCAAAAAATTTGAAAAATCCTAGCTTCGACACAAATATTTTTCAAGCCACATCCAATCGGATGTCAGCGCTGGCTTCAATTGTTTTTTGTCTCCCTTATTTTGAAAACAAAAGTTGCAAAATTTTTATATGAATGCCAAGAGGTATTAAAAAAAAATTCATACTTTTTATTGATGTGCTGCTGCTAAATGTCATTAAATTATGGTATATAGGGATGAAAAACGAAGATCGATTTGATAGATCTGAAAAACATTCTCAAAAGTCGTATTTCGGATAACAAAATTTATGAACCGACCTTCCCGTTCAATTTTTTCAGGTATTTTTTTAAACGTATAAAAGAAATCGAAAAACACAGGGATCACAGGAGCTCAGGAATGGCATATAAAAATTTGAAGTTTTAATACAGAATTTTGGTGAATTTTGTCAGATTTTTCAGTGACTGGCTATTTTCATGAATCAATGAAAAATATGTTGAAAGAATCCTCGTTAAATATCGGCGTTGGCGAAAAAAAAACATATAAAAAATAACGACATGCCTTTCGGGGTTGCGAAAACAATATAAAAATATTAATGGACAATTCCAGAATGCAACGAACCTGTCGAGCGGAACCACCCATGTATATTGTAGTATGTAGTACGCCCGCTCTCGCACCCCAACTCATGACAATCGAAACCCCGGGTTGTTTCATTTTACCTCAGCCGAAAATTCTTTTTTACGACGACATTGGTGATATTCTGGGGATAAATTTATATACTATAGAGTGACAAATATATCGGTGCATATAAATATACATAGTAGAGAACCCCTTCAAGGTTTTAGGGTGTTTGCTAAGTCGCAATAACGAATGTACTGAGTAGTCGTGGTCCCACTTTCTTATTAGTTCCCCTCATCGTCCACGTCTCACAGCTCGATCACGCCAGAAAAATTAAACGCTTGGTAAAGTTATCCCCCCGTCCATTACATGTTTTCTCGCACCAATAAATGAGGCTACGCGCGTTAAGTGCTCGGCGGTCGGGACCATTCCACTCTTTCGCTCTCCTCCTTTCCCTTATTCCTTCTATCATCCTCTCTGTCGTCCTGTTTCCGTTGCAATAACAGATCTCGCTCGATTCTCCTTCGTATTCGCTGAATTATGGGATTTCAACGATGTTTTTCGGTTGGACCCACGCTGCCCCTTTTAGCAAGTTTTTTCTCGAGCATCGACCGAACCTCTTGCCTCGTTGAGATTACTGTTGATGAGATGGTTCTCTTCTTCTTGCCTAACACCACCGCCCCCCCCCCCCGCTCCGCAATGTCGTTATTCTCTTAAATTCTCTCCGAACTTGATACTTCCCTTCGAACCGTTACTCATTTCGATATGCTCTCGGATGTTTCTATTTTAGACGCTCGTCGTTCCACATTTATTCATACACGATTATTTATATGTAATATCGTTTCTCGTCTATCTGCCTTTAGTTGACCACGCTAAATGTCTCTGTACCTAAAATGAATTTGTAGGATAACAGTGAGAATCCAACGTGGCATAATAACAAAATCAATAATTAAGTAAGTAGGGGATTGAACAAATTATAAACCATTGACTCCCATCAATTTAATAACGCAATTAGTCGCATAATATATGGTATGTTTATTTGTCTCACTCTCTCAACAGTCTGCTTATTTCGCGCCGCAAACTGTAGTTAACTCGACCGATTCATTTTACTCCACATTACAATATTCATATTTCCAAGTTAAAAATTGTCGGCCTAATACAATGTAGTGCGAATTATATGACACGTGGACGTCAGGGAAAATGGGCAAAAGCAATGTGTTAACCCAGAGAAAAGCAATGACCAGAAAAACGGGATAAAACAAACGGAAACGGTTAACGAATGAACGGCAATTACCGGCTGTTAGTTGGCCGATCGTAGACCAGGGATTCGTTATCTCTCGCTCTCTCTCTCTCTCTTTCTCTTTTTTCCACCCGTCGATGCGTTCACGAAACATGCGGTTATGTATTCATGTTGCGTTCGAACCTGGACGGGGTATTCCCCAGGTGCTCACACATAGGGGCTTCCTGATACATAAATTCACCGTTATATAGGTTGTACACCAAAGTGTATATGTATATACGAACCGTTACGCAATTCGTCCGCTGGCTTGCAGCTCCAGATTGTGATCCATCGTTCAATGATTTTCGCATTGTGATGTGAGCTGATGTAGCGGCTCGAGGGTGGAAAAAAAACGGGGTCGAAGACGCTGTGAACGCGGAGAGCAAAGACGGACGGATACGAAATAACAAACGAAGAACACAGTGAAATATAGCTGAATGAGCCTTCCCTATCTTATAATATGCGTTCGTATCTCGTTACTCATTCGGGCGAACACTTTTTTTCTTTTCGGCCTAATTTTCTGGACGATCTGATTGCCATTGAGGAAATTCGAGACCTCTCCCGCGTTCATGGGCTGTGCCACGGTGGACCGAGAAAGCAAAGAGAGTAAAACCGATCTCGAATGAAGAAAAAAAAAGAATGAACGAGCAGAGCACTGATGGAAGGGTGGTCTCTTGTGTCCACTGGAGCCGGAAAAAAAGGAGGGCGCAGTGCCGGAGGAAAAGTAGAAGTTAGAAAAAAAGCTTCAAATATTCCGAAATACGGTGCCAGGGATATTACGTAGTCTGGTTGGACACAAAGAAGAGAAGGAGAGGCGATGAAAGAGGATAAAAGAAAAAAAAGAGACATGGCGGATGACAGCCGACAATTAGCGTTCGTATACACTTAACCTTTAGGGAGGTAATGGCTGTTCCGCTGGTCACATATGTCGCACGCCAAACGAGCCCGTGGCGTGCCTTCGCTTCCTCACTCTTGTGTGTTCACTGCCACAATTCCGAAACTAAATTCGTCCGGTACGGTCAGACCCCGCACGTAAAAGCGTAGATTTTTAGTACTGTAGCTAAATTATCGTACGTTTGGGCCCTGCAGCAAAAATCTATGTTCTTACGCACGGGGCCTGACCGTCCAGGACGAAGTTAGTTTCGGAATCGTGTCGTTCTCCCGTTGAACGCATTATACCTCAACATTTCAACATTGATATGGAGCATTCTGTTTCAATTTAAACCGACCTTGATCCTCGTGGTCAGCGATTTCTTTAAAAATCAGGAAGTGCGAAAAGTTTTCATTTCATTTATTTTTCACAATTCCCACAAAAGAAAATTATCTCACTCACAAAGATCCCTTCATGAGCAAGAGGGTTTTAAAAATTCGGCTTCCTTGTAGAGGAAGCTTTGTGGGCAAGATACAAAAATGAGGAAGAAATGTGCAAATTTATAATTTGCACTTTTTTTTTCTGAATTCAATTTCAACCACAATACAATAACGAATAAAAATTTTTCAATGACATTTGAAACTATGACGGTAATTTTTTGAAAATTTCAAAATTTTCTTTAATCTGAATCCCGGAATCGATTTTTGCCAAATTCAATAACAACCGTGATTGTGACTGGAAGTCTATTTGTGTAAAAAAAAAAAACTGTTGGCTCATTAGTCAAAAATTTTCAGAAATTAGAGCTATTAGAGATTTAAAAAAAAATCAAAATTACAAAAAAATGATTCTTTCCAAATTCAATACCACCCATGCTTGTGGCTAAGTCTACTTGTGTAAAAAAAATTAGCTCGACAGCTGCAAAATTACGAAAGTCAGAGTTGTTTCGAAGACATTTTTCGGGAAATTCAAAATCGGGCGAAATAAGAAATTTCAAAGCAATTTAAACAAAAAATTGCAGCAAGTAAAAGCGGGTACGTTATCTACGTGTACCAAGTTTTAGCTTGATTGTTCAAGTACTTAGTTCTTCAGATCGACAGATTTGAATTTTTTAAGACCGGAACACACACACACGCACACACATTCGTCCGGATGTTTTTTTTTAAACATGATTGAAGAAAGTTATTTATTAAAAAAAAAATAAGGACTTGCCCGAAGTTGCAGATGCTATACTAAAATGAAAGTGCTGGAAACTAATAAAAAATGTCGAATATTCTAAATAACTCTACGACGAATATTCTAAATAATTCTACGACGAATATTCTAACTAATTATACGACGAATCAACCTTATTCACCCACATACACATACATATATATATATAGGTATGTGTACAGCCTTTTATTCAAGCTATTTTTTTCGTTCTACCTTTTCGTTTTCTTCAACCCAGTGAATCACTCAGATCGCGCACTCGTAGTACAGCTACGACGTCGACCCCGCACCGATCGCACCAGCAGAATAGTAAGCTGGCTAATGAAGGAACGAACGAGAGAAAGAGCGGGAGGGAAGGACGGAGTAAAATCGAAATAAAAGTTGAGAGGAAAAAAACGAGTGACACTCGTAATTTTCTGGTCGGACTGACCTGGCTCTCAACACCGGACCGAATCCCGCAATTAAGAATTTCAAACGCGAATGTTACGTGCAAGAGTTGCACGACGAATCGTGTGAAAGAGAATTAAGAGAGCGAGAGAGAGAGAGAGAGAGAGAGAGAGAGTGTATACGGGGCTTACATAACTAACCGGCCTGGCCGTGACCTCATAGTCGTAAATTTTTTCAAAATTATTATGTTTCATACTGAGAACAAACGATATAAATGATTCCCTTAGATTTTTCAAAATTCCTTAAAATGAACAAGTACTTTGAAAAACTTAAAATAAACATTGTCAGCCGCTCGCAATTTTGTTTGCGCTTGGAAAATCAAATTCTTTAGTTTGCCCCATCACATCAACGTTTTTATTATTATTTTTTTTTATTTTACATCATAGATTACTCGGCAATTGATAAACGTGAAGGTCTTTGACAGTTTGGTTTTATGCGAAGACTCAATTTTTTAATATTTCAAGTTATTAAAATCTGACTACGTAATAAAAAGTCATTTTGACGATATAATACAACACGGTAAATTGAAATCTACATGTATGAAAAAAATGTCGTATGTTGAGACAGAGTTGATTTATAATTATTCATGTTTGAGCGCGTATAGTCAAGTGGCGATTTGAAAATACTCAAGGGTGGGAGATAAAAGGACAAACTCAGAAAGCGAAACGTTCACATCAACGTGTCGTTTTCATTATCTTTATCTCTGTCTCTGTGCATATTTTTTTTTTCATTTATTTCATAGAAAAGGACTAGTTTGGAGAGCGAACAAAGGCAAATTCGTTGCAAAAAAAGATTTAAATAAAAAAAACGAGGAAGCCAATAGGATGCGAAACTTTCAACCGGGAATACTTACTGCCGGTTTGACACCTTGAAAAATTCTTTCCTCCTCTCAGGAATTCCCAATTATACGATTCCCATGTGACGGGGGATGAAACTCATGCGCGAGAGATAAAGGTAGACAGAAAAGAAAGTAAGGGTATTATAGAGATCGAGAGGCGAGAAAATTTCGCTTTTTCCCATCCAGATTCCGCATAACATATACATATATGCATGTGATATAAGTTCACTATATATGTATACTCGAGAATGCCAATTCGTTTCGACGTTTCCACGAGTTTTGCCCGTTGGGAATACCTTTGAGACAAGGATTGAGTTTTTTTCAGGCTTGCTCATGCTCGCTCTCTCTCTCTCTTTCTCTCTCTCTCTCTCTCTCTCTCTCTCTCTCTCTCTCTCTCTCTCTCTCTCTCTCTCTCTCTCTCTCTCTCTCTCTCTCTCTCTCATTCTATATGTATGTATGTGCGTGTATTTATCACTTGCCAAGACAACAACTGAAGAGTCAACGAGGAGATTGCAACTGAAGTGATGTACGACAAAGTACCAGAGGAACTGTCGTGACACTATCGTAACACGTGAAATATTAAAAAAATAAAAAGATGTTCCACTTGTTAAATAAAGTATCCCAGTGTCGAGCAACTGCTCGATTGACAAAATACTTCAGTTTCTCGCAACATTCATACAAAAAAAATGGTTTATCGATGCTCTTTTCTGAAATACGAGGCTGACCACTATGGATGTAACTACTATAATGGGGGCTCCCTGAATTACACTTTGCCCCATTCTATGATGGTGAAATCGTTTGAATTGACGTGTAGCTACGTGAATTAGGATATTTACGATTTCATGGATTCATCTCTTTTACTGACCTAAGAGTCTCTCTCAGTCTCTGTTTAAATAATAATAAATTTTTCATCTCTCATTCTCTCTCTCTCTCTCTCTCTCTTTCGATGTGTTCGCGATGCGAAACACTTTTCGGAGTGCTTCCTTTTCGAATTTCCAACTACCATTATCCCTGTCATAGAGTACCAGCGTATACGGAATTCGCAGGTACTTTCCGAATACGATGTACATGAAACGGTAGTGCACTGAAGCTGGGATGGACCTCGAGGGATATGTCGTGCCTCTCCTTACAACCTTCTGAATTGAACCTTGCGCATGAATTCTTCTAGCGCAGCCCTTAACGGGTTCTCTTTGCCAAAAGCTACACAACAGACGCTACGGGAATAGAGAATCAATGGAGAAAGAGACAGAGAGAAGAGAGAGAGAGAGAGAGAGAGAGAGAGAGAGAGAGAGAGATAAAATGCGAGAGGCATGAACACAGTCTAGAGGGTTTTCCATGTACTCTGAGAATACAAGAGTGAGGATTAAATGGGGCATATAATAAGAGCGTGCAGACCCTGTGGAATACTGATTGTACTCAGGGAGATAGAAACGAGAAAGTGAGAGATGTATATGGTGAGATTCGAGAAGATCGAATGGATTCAGAGAATCGTAGCAGCGTGACTTTGCATGCGGCACGATATTCTAACAACAACCACGGCTTTGGCACATACGGTTAAATATGTACGTAGACACATATATGGTAGCAGCGGTAATTGCAAAACGGAATAGTGGTAGCTTAATCGTCGTAATCCATGCGAGCGATCGTGCAATCAAGCTCGATGCTAAGGACGCTGCATCTCTCTCTCTCTCTCTCTTTCGCTCTCTCTCTCTCTATCTCTCTCTCTTTCTCTCTCTCTCTCTCCTTTCTTTCTCCTTCGGTTCTCCGCGAACACAAGAGAATCTGTTCATCTACCGCAGATACACTATGTGCATATGACAGGTCCGAGAACCCAGTGAAATTCCGTATGACGAGACACTTGGAAATGCTGATAAACACGGATAGAAGATTCGTGGCAAGTTTAATCCTAGTAGAATATGGAATACGCTGTCACATGACTGCACCTCGAATATAACTAGCTTTGGGATATCCCTAATGTAGGAAATCGAAAACCACGCTCGTATATGTGTCGCGCTATTGTGTGACGAACGATTGGCCCGGCGAATCATTTGCGACCTTCGCGATTTAATATCCTGGAACGGGCAATAAGGTGCATACGCGTGGGTTTAATTTGATGGGATGGTGTGCTCGTATGTTTGTTACTCCATATGAATATCGCTGATTCATCCGCAACGCACGGGGGGGCTTGAATCGTGGTGCCGTTTCATCAATCCGCGGCGTTGTTTCATTGGTGGCATATTTATAACAAATGTTCATACCTTTGTCGTATATATATCCACGACGGAGATAAGAAAGTGCGCTGTCATTTTGCAAATCCGGTCGGCTTATGCGGTTGTGTTGAGCAATACACCGTTCGTTGAGGTTTTTTTTTGTTGAGAATATGCCGGGTGTGCGGTTTCAGCGGTCTAGTATGTAAATTTATGAATGGTCGCGTCTTCACTTGATCGTTGACCGCTTAATCATGGGCCATGGCTGTCGTATTGAATGAGCCAGAGGTCATTTTTCAAGAGACCGACGATTTTTTTAAGGGACACACCAGATCTATCGAAAAAATGCCTGTATCGGTCCGGATTTTTCCATAATTTCTCTGTGCCCTCGTGCGAATGTGTGTACAATAGTCGGATATAAGATAGCTGCCGATGCATTTGAGGGGAGGGGCGGAGGGCAGAGGAGTTGATAGGAAATGAGTTAATCGATGTTTAAATACTGTCGTGCAATGTTCTCTGAATGTTGTGATCTTAGAACAATTGCACTGAATTAAAAATACTTGAATCAATTATTAGTATTAAATCATGAGACACGCCAACGTGGTGATGCCAAATATGCAGCTGTATGCAATGCGAATTGTGCACAATCTTACTACTCCGTGTATGTGTCCACCTCGCTTTGTCTATTAGGTGACTGTTTGTAGCAAATTAACAATAAACGGTACACAATATAAAGCGGAAATACGGATGAAGTGATGAAACGAGTTCAACTGTAGTATGATTCTCATGAAGTGGAGTGCGCAAGAGTAAAATATAAAAATTAAAGTATAAAAGCTTTGAGTTCGACACGCATTGCATTTAATTTTCCGAAAATCTCGAGTGCAATCTCTTTAAGGTTCTATCCTCTGTCTGATCCTTTTTGTATCATCCACTACATTTCGTATTTTATCACTGTCGTCATCCCATATTTCCTCACCCATTTAGCATTCGGTGTTGTTTTCATACGTTTTCTGAAAACGGAAATCTTGACTGTAACGAATAAGATTGTATTGCGATGCACTTCTTGTTCCCACTCCGTCTTTCATCAAAACTATCGACAACTTTTGACAAAGCGGAGGTCCTCGTTAATGGAAGAAATATCAATTTGTATAGACGGGTAGTTTGACAGAGAACTGAAATGTTTTTGAACCCAGCCTCCTCTGTTTAGACTGATTGAAAGACTGCAATTTTCTAAAAAAAATGTCTGTGATCTCTTTGACTTGAGCAAATTTTATACTATCAAGCCGAAACTTTGTGCACAAAGAGGCTAGGGGATAAGTAAGTTTGGTATTGAATTTGTTAAGGAGGTTGGTATTGAATTTGTTAACCAAGTAGAGCATAAATGAACATAAATCTTTCAACTTTGTGTGCCATATTTCGTAGCTACACATAGAACGCCTCGAATTATTTCAGAATTTTTATTTACACCGTTCTTGAAGAATAAATATTTGAAATTTTCATTTTAATACAGATACTTACGGCACTCCGTGTTCCCACCATAATTAGGAAAGGAAAAATGTGGAGAAAAAAATGAAATGATAATAAAATGATAGAGTGCAGTTAATGGAAATCCCATGACAAAAATGAGTTCGTTTGTGTACCTCGTTTAATATTATTGCGCTTTTTACGTTTGAAGCAAATGTTAATGCACAACCATACCCACACGTCGCTCACGTTCCACGATACTTTCTCCTTGCCATGCCCTGGGATTCCTAGTGAACCTCCTTAAGAAATCTTCAAGGAGTTCAAATTTCGCTAGATTTCGAATTTTCTGAAAAATCACTGTAATAGCTCTAACTTTGGCAAATTTTGAAATATTGAACTGAATTTTTCTACATAAATAGAGTATTATCAAAGGATGATTAGTATTGAATTTGACAACAATCAATCATCGGGTTCTGATTTCGTCAAAATTTAAATTTTTGAAAAATCTGTAATCGCTCTGAATTCCACAAATTGTATGGTATAAGACTCAAATTTTTATGTAAAGATAATATTTAATGATATCATACATTAAAAACGGTAAATCAAGGATGTTTGGGTTCCAATTTGGCGACAATCAGCAAAAGGGTTCAGATTTTGATTGAATTCATAATTTTTCGAAGCTTTCAATTCCTTTCCCCACAGTACCACTCTCGGAGCTTCTAGGAGTCATGATACTTTTTGTAATCTGTCCTACCTTCGAATTATTCAGATTGAATTGAGTAAAAAGAAAGCATAATTGGAAACTTGCACCTTGCTTCCTCGGTAATTAATCTGGCTTACAAAGCTTCCTCCATGTGGAAGCCAAAATTGAAAAACTCACTTTCTCATAGAGCGAGCTTAGTGAACGAGATAAAATTCTGACGAAGGTGTAAGTTTCTAATACCCAAAAAATTTCAGCTTTAATGTTGGAATACTATGCATTCTTCCCAACTCAAAAAAAAAACCCAATCCAAGTCATCTTTTTCATATTGAACGGCCCTTACATAGGCACAATTCCAATTCGAATTCCATTCTGATTTTTGTACACTGTGGCAGTGAGACATGTATGTAATATAAGGTTATATATTATATACACAAGCTAGCTCTGTAATTTTGAGCTCGTGACAGGCATACACAATCCATGCATCCTTTTGCGTTCAATACGTTAATTGTGATATAGTGCGACCTATGCAATTTTGGAGAACTACCTCAAGGCACCGCGAGTCTCCATTTACCCTGTAATTTCAGAGACGGACAGAGAAATAGTATATGCATATATATTAAATATTCATATTTATGGGTTATTATAGATGTGTATTTACACTCTACCCCCTGTATAATCAGAAGTCGATATTCACCTTTGGATTAATCGATATTCGTCGCTTGGGCCTCTATCCCTTTATCTCCAATTCGCCGCCCATCAATCAGTCCGTTGTATAGGAGGACGCCCAGTTAGAATCTGGTATTAGCTGCGAGACAATCGAGGTGTTGAGACACAAACGCTCATGGAACGAGCATATACGTATATCAATATATCATATGTGTATACATTTCTAAAATTTATCTGTTCGTTTGTTTGGGCTCAAATTTTTCAGCGAATCTTACTTTTAGTTGGAAATCTACAGATAAAACATCCTCATAACGAAGGTATTCGCAATTTCTGATGGCTCATAAATGCAGGCAAGGACATTTCAGCTAGAACTTTAATCAACTAAAGGATTAATGAAATAGAGGTAGAGATAATAATAAAAATGCCCGATCTGACCTGCTGGTTATCGGTGAAAACCAGGTCCTAAAACTAACACACTACCCATCCGGTATCCAACTAAAACACTAAAAACACAAGCCAGTTATTGCGCTAGATCCATGCAAAAACGACTGCTGCAATGGGGCTGCTAATACAACATCACTCCTTTCAGATAGGTTCGATTTGCCATGCTCAAATTTATAGAGATTATCGAGATAGGAGAATTCTTTCCGGCAGTGCATTCCAACCGGACATAGCTGTTTGACCCGACAATTGAATTCCAATCAGGCGCAATCCTCTTCCTTTCTACCGATCCTTTTCATCGCATATCGTTCCATGATCCCTCACTGCCGAACTCGTCCTTTGGCGGTCGCTCTGATTGTCTGTGTCCATTAATCTCTCTGGTTCCCTTGAAACTACGTGAGTTTCTCACATCTTCCGGTTAAACCCTATTTTTCAAAAACCATATCCAATCTAAAACAGTTGTATTCTTTTGTGGATGCTCATTCGTTCGATATCCTGTGATGTTGATCGATTCGATTCACGTTGGTTGACATCCCGGATCATCGCTCGAACTACAAAAGTGGTATCAACTCAACTCAAATAGCGCTACTCTTCGATGTAATAGAGGGAATGAAAAAAAATGTGTTTATCGCAAATTGTATGGTTACAGCGTCTACCAATCACGTAAATTGTACTTTATTAGCTGTATATTGCAATAGTACAATGGTAGCAGCAGTGGCAGAAAAGAAGCGATAGCACAATTGCATTTCCACCGGCAGCCTGAGGGAAAATAAAAGCATGGGGAGGGGGACAAGGTGAAATTGAGTTCGAATGGGAGATACATAGAATGTATCAGTTCCCCCAGTAGAGTAAGCTTCTGGAATATCGGGAGACAGAGAGAAAGCGAGTTAGACACGTCAGAAGCTCGTGGTGCCCAGCCGTCTCTTCTCGTTTCCATCCTGCTGGGCCTGACCGAGACTAGCGAAGCACGTATAGCCTGAACCTGCGTTCTCAACATTGAATTTATGGGCTTACAACCCCTTTGGATTCGGAAGAGGTTTTGGTGCTCACCGCAGTACTGGTGTGTAGGGTGACTGTGTGCCACACTGAGCCCAGATAGAATTCGACGATAATGGAGTTTCCCTCGCGAGCCTTCCCTATGAAGCCCATTCTCCATCAACCACTTACCCTTCATCCTCTTTATCTCTCTCTCTCTTTTTATTTTTTGCCTGTTAGAACGCACTAACTGTTGGCTACCTGCAGTTTTGTCCAAGTAAGACAGAGATGAATGCCAGAATTTTCTCTCTTGGACTCTTTCACTCGAGAGGCTCTCCCAAAGAGAACCCATTCTTTTCGCTACGAGCAACGATTTTGGTGTTCTCTTCCGGTTATACGCGTCTGCCCATGGAAAAAGTATATCTATGTATGCATCCATCTACGTATGTGTACCTATGTAAGGAAATATTCTTCATGCTTGTGTGCGACAAAGATTCCACGGGTAGTAAGATCGAGTTATCCCTCAACAATATTGTAGGGCGTAGTTCCATAAGAAATTTCATGTCCCCATTCTTGTCTATCAAACCACGTGTCCACGCTTTATCTTAGGCTATGCTGAGAAAATAATTTCCCGTAATTGACTAATCATTGTTAGGGAATGCATCCAAGAATTTTATAATCTGCATTTGTGCACAAATCTTTTATGCATATAACGAGGTGATAATTTATACTCGGAAAGAGATCACTAGAGGAGTGATTGACCATCCCAATTATCACGAACAATGTTTCCGTGATATCAAAAACATATGCTATTTAGGAAATCGTCCTTTCGATAAAAATATTCGACTGGCATAAAATTTAAAAAGTAGTAAATGAGAATTATTGGTGCAATAGCATTTACCTTTAACCATGATGACAGTGTCGTCAAGTCCCCCGGCCTGAATGACAGAATATCTTTGCCTCAGGCCGATGATAACACGTACCATTCTTGTTAGGCGACGAGACAACTGTCGGATGAAAAACTTGGTCAAGACTCTTCTGTCTCCCGTACACTCAGCTCGGCTCAGACCCCTGTATTTCCTCGGTCTTTGCCTCACCCTTGTACAAAGCTCATCTCTCGGTGTTGTATTTTATCTTGACTCTTTATTCTTCACGCGTGACTGATGCCGTGCCATGATGTCACGGCCAATATACTTTTGCGTTTGCATTCGCCGCGCTCACTTGCTTTCCACCGTACTAATAACAAAGCCGCGTATTCCACCACGGTTATACGCGTCGGGGTTTCCGCTTGGTACACCTTAATTCAAAAGCTTGCAGAAAAATCATTCCCGTTTGCGTGTTACACATGCTTGGCTGACGTACTTATATACTGTATCAGGATTAACCATGTACGTATAACGCGATGCCTCGTACGATTCCCGTGTCGTTTCTAAATCGCTCTCACAACATTTTATCTTCGCGTTATCCCTTATGCACTCTGGACGTATAATCTTCCAGCATCACAAGATATCACACTCCTCGATGGTTGGCTCACATTGACGATATATTATAGTTTATTGTATCACTCTCACTTTACGCCCCAGGCGTATGACGCACAGCGCCTGGGTCGTCTCATTTCAACCTTATATACCTTTTCATCTACTATCTCGTTTGTGTATATACGTATACATGTGTATCACGCACATGTGAAAACACTCAGGTCGTTCTAGGGATTGATGACCGCAGTAAACTTCTGCAGGAATGATTTTGATTTATTGTCCTACCGAGGGAGTTGCAGAAGGAAATGCGAGATCACAGAGGAAAAGAGAATGAGGGCCTCAACCGCGCCCATTAAAGCGTCACCATTCGTCATTTCGCGAAGGAAAGAAATAGACCGAGACATGGGAGCGAGAATGTGGAAATGAGTGACGTAGTTATATGTAATTACATAATTAACCGTGAGCTCACATTTCTGATGTACTGATAGGATCTGAAACTATAATCAAAATCACCAATTCGGAATGAAAATAATTGGAACCCCGGTTAAACGTCTTGTTTCTAAAATGAAAATTCTAGATGGATAATAATAAAAAGTGATTTATTGCCGAAGAAAAGTTGAAAAGGAATCGACAAACCGGGAGAGTCACACTCCTATTTTTTTTTGTGGCTCACAGTTTAATAAGACGTACGTTTGATGATATAAACGTAATTAGATCGACGTTTTTCACAGTTTTGACAATTTTGCAAATACATTTCGCGATCCGGCCACACTTGTATTTCATACGCTAAAAAATTTTCTACTCATGAGGAGATTTATAGAGTACAATATTGAAGAGAATGAACGTATCAGCTTGACCATAATCGCACTAGCATGTTTCCATTTTGTCGACCGTCAATGAGGGGGAAGTGCGAGCGTGTGTATGTAGGCACACGGCTCACTCTGATTTCAACTTTAATGTTGGAAGCTTCAACCCCCTGTGCTTTGGCGGTGTGCGAGTATCCAAATGCCCGCGTTCGATAAACCTCGATAATGAGCTCGATGCCGGTGATTATACATGAAATAGCGGTGTAGCTCATATGATGATGAAAGCTTCCTCACTCGAACACATAAGTGTGAGCACACATCCACTTTCAATGTGATATTGACGCAAATTCAGCACCCTTTAATACAAAAACCATCAAAGAAAGATTGCTACTCGCTCTCTTCGTCCACTGCTTTTCGTACTTTATCTCGCACTCCATGATCCAACTGAGTCGGTATTTTTCAATTCCGAATGGCAATCGCATTCAGCGCAATGGGTCGATTTCCCGCGCCACGGTCGACTATAACCATTTGCAATCCCCTAATCGAGTTCCACGTTATGCGTATGTAGATTTTCGATCTTGCCCTAGATGCATAAAAACCGAAAACATCACTCGCAGGGTCGATGATACGTTCGACTTGGCTATCTGATAGAGGTAATACTATATCAACTACAGCAGTCCTTCGAATATCCCGAGTGCATGAAATACGAGGAAAGTGACTGGTCAAGGCTACCCAGGAGCTTCGGCGATGCTAGACTGAGGTTCCGACCAATTGAAGGTGGGACCGAGGTCTCCATCGAAGCGCAGCAGCAGTTCAAGTTCTTCAATAGCGTTATTAACCAGGCATAAAATTGCTCAAAGAGGATGAAAAAGGAGTAACGGGGAAAGGGTTTTCAGAGGGTGTTTTTGAAGGATCCTTAGCATGAAGGCAGTGAGCGATGAGCGTTGAAAGGAAACGAAGTTAGCAGGAAGGATGAAAGCACTGGTTGAAAGGACTATTGATTAAAATAAAAATAAAACATGATTCTTTGTCTTTCACGGTCTATACCATTCAATTACCAGGTTTTTATGTAGCTTTTCTGATGAGGCGAGGAAGAAAGAGATCCAGAGAATACGGTAGTGTCGTAGTTGTAATTTTCAACTCTCACAACTTATGTTTCACTGTAATTTATCTCCTGTGAAGAGACTGCTAGAATAACGAGTGTGGTATAAAGAGACTAAAAGTGATGGAAGTCATGGCATCCTTTTTTTGTCATCCGTACTCATACTCCAGGGTGTCCGTGTCTATGCTTCAATGCATATTTTACACGAGATACGTAGCGCGCACTACACATTGAAAAGCCCGGGTAGAAATCTGGTCAGGCTTGCCTGACCGTGATCCGGCCCTGACAGGGCGTGCTCTAAAATAGCCATAACCAAGCAGCCCTGATCAGGCGTGCCCTGGAATGGCCATAATCAGGCAACCCTGAAATGGTCCTGATCAGGCGTACTCTGGAATGGCCCTGGTCAGACGTGCTCTGGAATAGCCATAATCAGGCAGCCCTGAAATGGTCCTGATCAGGCGTGCTCTGAAACGGCCTTGAACAGGCAGCCTGAACTTATACATCTGTACAAGTGTATACGGTATTTCTTTTATTTTTTATCATATCCTGCAAATTCAGTTTACTGATGATTTATTAATGGAACGTATTTTTTACTTTGGACGGTGAAAGAGCAAATTAGATACTGAAATCAATTTTGGAACTATAATTGCCTGTAGTTATTTTGAATTCAATTGTTAATTAACAGATGATTAACATTTTCATCTACTATCGCCTTGCATATAGTCTCACACGTCCATATAACAATTTTCATTTTTGAACTATACACGGATCTTGAGAAATGTAATTGTTAACTAAGGCGCACTAAGTAAATTAATTACATGAATATTATATTTTTTCTACACGATCCTGTCCTGTTCACATGTACTTTCAATATTCCACACATGAATTTTGTAATTTCAATGCTCCTAGTTCTTATAAAACCCATTTGTTAATTAACAATTAAATAATTTTTTTCACTGTATATCACCTTTTTACTGAATATCACGCTTTTCTATCGAGCCCGGTGGGACAGTGCTTTTTCATTAGAACTCGTACACTAATATCATTTTAATACAAGAAAGTCATAAGGAATCAATAGCGTAGTGGTAGCGTGTCAGTCGTTAGGTTGGTCGTTAGGTAGGTCTTAGGTACAATCTCAGGTAGGGTCAAAATTAATTTCGACGGAAAAACGTCCGGACCAGGAAGCCGGAAACCCTCGTGAAAAAATAATCTAATTTTTTAATTTTTTTTTTTTAATGATTATTTAAGGATCGAAAGTGCTGAATTCGTTGACTGCGGAGGATCGCGGGTTCAAATCCCGGACAATGAATTTTTTTTTTCTGCAAACTTTACGGATTTTTAAAAAATAATGGAATATCAGTTTTAAATTCGTTCTTCGATTTAATTGCTAATTTATAGATAATAAATTGTATTAATTATGCCAATTTGACCTGCGCCAAATCTTGCGGCCTGATCACGACTATATGCGGCAGCCTGATCGGGGCCGTATACGACAGCCTGATCAGGCCCATATGTGGTAGCCTGATCAGGGCTATATAAGGCAGCCCGATCAGGGCCATATGTGGAACACCGTTACCGATCGTGTCCGGGCACTGTCAGGCTGCCCTAACAGCGCCGTAATAGGGCAGTCAGGCGGCCTGATAGCGGCCTCATCACGGCCCTAACGAGATTTCTACCCGGGAGCTTATATGTACATAGACGCTGACGTATGGACCTACAAACTAGAAAGCGAGACCCTCATAACCTTCATTTTCTACGTGCATATATTTGCGCAGTGTGTTCCTGTATGACTCGAGCCAACATCGCAGTAAACAGAAGCCCGCCAGCACTCTACGGTGACAGATTGCGAGAGATAATTTGTGTGCATGTGTGTGCGCGCGCGCGCGCGCGTGTGTGTGTGTGTGTGTGTATGGTCATGGGTGTCCGTTCACGTTTCTACGCATACTGTGGAACAATCGGGCTGTAGGCTGTCTTCTTGCGTATTTTATAATTGTGTGTTCACGTACGTCTGTACGTTGTATGCATATATATTATATCTGTGAGAATGTATTTTCTTACACAGCTCTGTCTGGTTCTTGTGTGCCTAAAAGCCCGCCACTCTGCCAATTTGATCCAGAGGCCAAGAGTCATCCGGATTTATAAGAGACAGTGGGGGCAGCTGCGATGAAATTGAGGTGAAGCCAACCTGTAGGTCGTCCGTGAAATAAATAAATTTTGTATGACCACATAGTTTGTTCCTCGACCAAAATCATAGAAAAATATCCAGAAAAGCGCGAGAGAGCTGGGTGAAAAAGCAAACGTGCAAGAAGAGTGCTTCGATAGTATTTCGGATACACAACTTTGTCAAAGGTTCTTCAAGAAATTTGAGGGTTTCCTCTACTTTCTCCTTATCATATTTATGCTGAAGTGTCCTGAGGACCAAACTGTTATTGCAAAAAGTCAAACAAGATATAGGTCCCTTGAGTTTGAGACTCCCTGAGACCTCTACGCTTGCCACGAAGATCTCTTCACGGTCCTCTTGGCTCTTCACCAAATCTTTGGAAACTTTTCAATTTCAGAGAGAGACTCTCCTGCTTCTTCATCTACTGTATATGAATGACTCTTCAGAAAACTGACGCCCTTGTGGTCCTCATTGTCTCAGATTTTCTTGTAACTTCAGAATACGTTAACATACATCGAAGAGACACGGGTAATTTTTTTTTTTTTTTAGACTCTTAAACGCACCGTTTTGGTTATGGTGCTCCAATGATTATTTTCTATTTACCGAAGGAGACAACTGCGGCCGTACAGAGAAAAATGTAGCACGGAGAATGAGACGTAGAAAAGAATAGATCCGACTCAACTGAGTATTGAAATGTTGCAAGTCGGATTCAAGGTAACAAGATACGCTGACTGTTGCCTAACTTGGTTTATAGCCTCTATGAGCCCGTCCCTCATGCAATCATCCTTTCTACGATTTCCCCATCTCCCTCAGAGCAGCTCGTTTAACCCTGCAACTCGCACGAAGGATCCTATTTCCATAATACGTTTGCCCTTCCCGAGAGACTTAATAGGCAGGTGCGGACAGAGATAAACCAAAGTTTAACTCAGGATAAACTTGCGTACCGAACAGCACGGAAATACCATGATTCGGTAAATCCGATTCAGCGATAACTAGTACGCACGACGAAAACAATATACGCATATTCACAAGGTGGTGCGATAGTAACTTGGGAGCATCGTGAATCGCTAGCATGTGTTCGATGTATGTTGAAATGTTATGCAGAACATAGCCTGACAAATGGAATAAATATATTGAAAGTCGTTCGTAGGGGTTGATTTTGTGGCATTACGTATTAAGTTGGCAACGAAACGTAAACGATCCTGAGACCATCTCAGATCGAGGCTTGCGGGTTTCCCGAATAAACTGATAGCAGATAGAGGTTATGGTTATTCTGAAAACCTAGCATGTCTTGTTCAATATCTTCCTCGCGATGTCTTGGTACATGTCTTCCTCGTTATCTTTCTTAATGTCTTCCTCGCAGTCTTGTGGAATATCTTTCCCAGTAGCTTGCTCGTTGTCTTGCAGAGTTTCTTCCTCGATATCTTTCTCGATATCTCGTTCGATCATGTAAAAAAAATTAGGAATTTATTCCGGAAGACACCTATGAAGATGTCGAGAAAGACATATAGCTAGGCATAGAGAAATATATTAAATAAGACATGCTAGATTTTCGGAATAAACAAAACCTCGATCTGCTGTCAGTTTCTTTGAAAAACCCACGAGTCTCAATCTGAGATGGCCGCAGAATCGGTTACACTCCACTGTTACCAGCCTCATACATAATACCATGAAACCGACCCCCGCCACCTACTCTCACCGTGGGAAGATCCGGTGGTGTGATTGGCCGATTCATCAACATTTATAAGTGGTTTAATTTAAAAACTATTTCGAATTAAATAAAACGGGTAAGTAGTTATGCTTAGAATGTCACCCTGAATCACCCAATATCCGCTTTGCTACCCATTCCGAATCACCCTGTCTAGATATATATATATCGTCGTATTTCCATGAGCATTTCGTGCATAAGCGTAAACTTTTACCTAAAGCCGACCTGGAGACAGACTTTTAATTTAAAAGTTGGCCTCAGCGTTAATATTAAAAACCTGAAGCACGCGGACCTCTACTCCTACTCCTCTCGACCGGGTTTATACCACTATCTGCCAACTATTCATTTGCATCGCATTCATCGAGCAGCTTCAAAGCAAAATGTCCAATGACAGACAGTGATATTTACGAAATAGAACTTCAAGTCTTCCCCTCTCTCTTTCCCACGCCCACCCTCTTATTTTTTCTCTCATCACTGCTCACTTTACAGTGACTGAGCAAACCCGATTACCCGTTCCCTCTCCGCCGTCATCCACTTTGCTGCCGTGAATCACAATTCTGTCACGACCGTTCCCCGGTAATATTCAATTAGCCACTTTGCAAGCTGAACGAGTAAATAATCATGGATACCGAGCTTACCATGATCCAGCGTCGTAAAGTTTTTAGGCCAAAGCGGAGGGACGGGAAAAAGTTATTGAACATATATTGTAGAAAATAAATTGGTCTCATTGCGAAATATAGAAGAGATCAAGATTATCAAAGAAAAAAAAAATAATCTGCATGTCTTCCATATCGCCGTGAAAAACAAAAAGCTGCAAGTTGAAATTTGAAAATTGCTTTCTCAAAATTTTGCGCAGTGCTTCACGCTCCCTCTACGAAGAACTCTCGGACCTCTACCTTTATCAATTTTAGCTTCCCCATAGAGGAAGCAATGTGCAAGTTTCAACTTGCAGATTTTTCCGTGCGTACTGTCATATGTGGTGTCATTTTTTGGACATTTCAGTTACTAAAACTTTTCTAGATAATCAATATTTTATAGGAAAAACGAATTTTTATGTATTAGCTAGTTATCTAACGATGGGAGGTAATCATATAGAGCTGTCCAAAAGATTTTTTGGACAATTCAAAATTTCATGAATTCTGAACCCTTTCACCGACTTGCGCGAAATTTGATGCCTACCCTCTCTTTAAGGTAGTACTGTCGATTATACAATTACCGTTCAGAATTTAATAAAATTTGGTGTAGTGGTAGATTATGATAAGAAAAAGATTCAGTTAAATTTTTAAAAGTCTACAGAGAACCAGAAAAAAGATATTAGCATTTGCAATTTCATACATTTAGCATTGAGTCTTATGAGAAATCACAGTTTTCATCGTATTTTTCGAAATTTACCGTTCAGATTTCAATAAAAATTCGTACAATAAGAGAAAATATTATAAGGAATATTTTAAATCCTTACAAGTACAGGTTCAGAGCATGTAAGAGTAGTAATTAGGAAATAAATATCCTAAATGAACTTTTCTATGGGTTCATTATAGACTTGACGTTGCCTATTCTAAATACTGCGTGAGTCAAACATGACATGGTATACATTTGACTCTTGCAGTATCGACACTACTGCCTTAATGATACTTTATTCATGAAAAAATTACCCCGACATCTTAAAAACTGGGAAAAATAGTTTGTCCGAAACATTTATTTTAAACAAAAATTGATCGATTAAACAAACTTACTTGTAAGTGAAGTTCAATCGTAATTGTATGAAGCACCTCTTCCGAAGAGATAGACAGTGTAGTACCCCCGTTCCACGCCAGTGACGCCACAAGTTTAAAGCAAAAAACCTTTTGCTTGCGCTCCGTCGTCATGACAACGCGCACCACGACATTTCTCATTCTTCAAAGCACTGCCGCAACAATCCTAGGTTATAATCTCTGAATGGAGTTGGGCAATTAATTGAAGGAGGCAGCTATCTCTTCGGAAGAGGCGCTTCATACAATTACGATTGAACTTCACTTACAAGTAAGTTCGTTTAATCGATCAATTGTATTTCGCGCCTCTTCCTCGAGATAGACAGTGTAGATGTTTAAAGTATGTTGCGGTAGATATTGAGTATGCATGACCTATAAGTCGTGCGTATGCCAATCTCCGTAACTTCTTATCATTACGTAGGTGTATATAATCTAGTATAAATATTATAATATATTATGATATCAGATATTATATTGCAGAAACCTTGCAGCCACATTGTAGTGCTGCAATTCAAATCAGATTTCAACAATGTTTCTGAGACCTTGTTGCAACGCTGCTGAGATATTGCTGCAATGTTGCGTGCTGTATGGGTATTTGTTGGTATAAAAATCTTTACGCCATGTGCAGGGCAGTCGCCTCTGCATTATTCATCAATATTAAGATTCTGTTGAGATTTGAAGCGAATTTATAAGATCCCTTTTGATCCTTTTTTTTATAAATGACCCATATGAAGCTGAGTTGAAAACTCGAAAAAAATGGTTCACTGCGAGAAAGCTTCCTCTGTGAGGAAACAAAAATATTAAATTTGCTCAAAGTCCCTGCAGCGCAGATTTTCAGACACTGTATTTTTTCTTTGACTGTCTTATGCTGCGTGTAATAGGATTTGGTATTCACAAGGACTGATTGAAAAATATAATATATTGGGTTGGTGCGAGAGACGGAAAGCAGAGTTTGAAGCGATAAGTCCCGAGAGCTGCGAGCGTTTCACTTCAAGTGTGTAAAACGCATCGTGTACAGCATCGTTAAAAAAAAACATTGTTCAATGGACAAATAACATTGAAACCTAAACGTTGTTATGGCAATAAAAATCCCGCCTACTTTTTATCTTTGAATCCACTATTAAAGCATGCAACGAACGATGTTTGTTACAATCGTAAAAATTAAAAAAAAAAAACCTAATGCAAAGTACAATTTTTCCAACATAACTTTTTGCAATAAAACTTTTTCCAGCGAGACGCATAAATACTCTAACTTAACAGAGTCGTCATTTTGATATTACTTCGGCACTTCCAACATCATTTTGCATTGACTTCGATCGACACAGTGCCCAAAGATTTCGTGAACTTTGCAAAGTAGCCGCATAATTACCATGCGTACAAAGCTCAAAACACGAGACAGGCAAGAGTTTTAATGACAACGATAGGGAAAGATATACTAAAGTCTCTTTGTGCTATGACAATCTCATTTTCGTCGTCTTCATTCCTCGTTAAGATGGGAACACAGTATGTTGAGAAAAGACTACCCATAGTTTAGTTCGAGGGCTTCGTCATTATTCCTGGCCTCGTACTATGTAGACTATACAAGTCTATATAATGTCAGTCAGTATTTGTCTCGTCTTCCAAGATCAATGCAATGTCTTCGTATATCGTGGAGGAACTTTTTGTTTTCTTCCGTTGACGTCAGCACGGCTATACCGGCAATGACGCTTCAGAAGACTCCCCCGTTAGCTTGCCTCTTCGTGCTAGCTAAGAATTTATTTTTTCTCTCACCAAAAGAGATATACGAGAGATTGTTAAACTCGACGCGTTCCAAGCACGGGGGTCTTATCCGGCTCTCATATATCTCACATAGTATTCGACTCGCCGACTCTCCGTTGTCGATGAGTTCGCTATGACGTAGGAGAATCTCGAGGCGTCTCACGGATTCTGATATATCGTCTCTCTTCCTTCCTCTCTCTCTCTCTTCCTTCCTCTCTCTCTCTCTCTCTCTCTCTCTCTCTCTCTCTCTCTCTCTCTCTCCCTCTTTCTGTTTTCCTTTTTTCCACCCTTAATCGTATACGTGTTAGAAGATCCGTAGATAGCGTAAGTATGTAAGATCCAGAGAATTCTAGGGACTCGTGTAAATTGCAATGACAAACCAAACCTGAAGAGCGATTACATTCTAGTGTAGCTTGATAAAAACTTAATAAGTTTGATGCGCTGGTGCTGCTCTGTGAGAGGTTGTCGTACATATGGATGCACTAGATTCGAAAAGAATTGCTAAAAAAAATAATAAGAACGAGCATGGAGGAACATATAATATACGAAATACGAGGGTTACAGAAAAACCCCAACTGCCTCCATCGTCGTTCTCTATCTCCTCGTTACTTCACGTTCCCGAGATCTGCTACCAACCCGACTCTACCTCATAAACCAACTCCCGTCTCTCCAGTGTGAGAGTGAAAACGAGTGTGAGAGGAACCAGCTAGAGCTCAAAATTTCAGCACCCGCCACAGTAAACCCAGCCCAACGACCTGTAACTGTGCACGTAGTATGCGACCAGAGGCAGCCATTAGCCGGCGGGTATTAAAAGCGGAAACGGTAAGCGGAAGCGGACGCGGAAGTAGAAAACCAGGCCGGAAGCGGCCCGTTTGCCGGCGCAGCAGCAAAACTGGGACGACCCCGTGAATTCCGATGACGATACTCCTCTCGCTCCTTCGCATTGTTTTTCTCATAATCCCGAGACCACAGCCGCCTGAGTTCTCTGTAATGTTTCCAACAAACCTAGGATAAACCCTTTCGTTCTAAATCTCGCTTTTTTCGACTTGTGGACATATGCTCGCATATGAACAAGGTTTGTACTATAGCATTAAACTCTGGCGCAGTTTCTAGTTCTTCAAACCTAGAAAACGAGCATCCGTAAGAGGAACTGAAGAAGTGAGAACCAATCGAAAAGGAAAATCAGAAAATAAATTACGTGCATCAACGAAACGAGTACTGGGTACTACTGACTGGACTCTTTATTCAAATCCACCAAAGGTCATTAATAATGGACGTGAGTCACAGCGATGAAATTAATGATTCAAGTGGAACAGATTTAACATGCACAAGGTACAAAAACAACATTTAAAGTTGTTTTATTTATTCTGGGGTATGACGGTATTAATAGAGGCAATGAAAACAGATTAGATAAAGGTGGAGCATATATACGAGAAATAAAAGAGCATATAATACGTAACCAGAAATTCAGTAGTTCTATCCATCTCCTTGAGATGTTATGAGTATGCTGGCAATTCGGGCTGACAGGAAAAACAAAGTCGAGAGTAGCGCTGTACAAGGTAGAATGATTGCGTTACAAAGTATGACGTGCGGAGCAGGAAAAAAACGACTTTCCCCTTAGGACAATTTGCCGTATTCAGCGCAACTTCACATATCACTGTCAAAATTATACTTTTGCTAATCTGCTTCATCGTAGCATCAGGATTATCATCCTCATCATTGTTATCATCTTGATGTATCCCCAGGTTAATCCAACCATGGACTTCATTGACCAAAAAAGAAGGATCAAGAAAAATACTGAATGGGCTCGACCGGAGACTGAAAAAAACTAACAAAGATCTATATTCTCGGTGGGCAAAAGGCCTAAGGGCTGCGTTACGAAAACGTGAAGATGTTCTTTAATTCCAACGATTCAACGATGATTGGACTGTAGGAAGGTGTTTCGTTGAGCATATTGGTGAATGCATTTTCAGTGAAAACCCTGAAACTGCACCGCACTGAATTCTTAAAAAACGTCCGTTGTATACGAATTAAGAATGTAGGAAGCTTTCAGTATTCACTGTCGCTATCGCAAGTCCCAATGCCGAATAATACACAAAAAGAAACCTACGCACGGCAGTTTTGGTGTCGGCATTCGTTGGAGCTCACTCGTTCATCGTGACCGATGATGAGTTGTGCCCGTTCAAGGGCGAAATTAAAACGAAGTGCAGAAGCCCAGGCCCACCGGCAGCAGCCGATTCGGTTAGTGAACACCCAGAGCTGCCACCAAAAGGGGAAAGATGTCGTAACCTCGTGAATCAGCCGTTTTACCATTGGCTTTCCTTTCCACTGGAACGATCAAATTAACTTCACTGATCGATGTGGCTCTACCCTCTCACTCAGTCGATTCATTTTCCTTAAATCTTTATTTCTCCATTTCGCTTCTAGAAATCCGGCATCTGACAGCTTTACTCCCATCCTCCAACTTTTTCGACACTTCTAACTCATCTACTACCCATACCGCCCTATATATTACTAAACTCAAGAAACCAGCTGGAAACTCTATCATCGTGAAACGAAAACAATAGAGACGTAGGAAACAATAGCCAGAGGACGAGAGAATAAGAAATTAGTGACTGTCGTTGTTGCGCGGACGTTATACGTTGTTGTGAATGTTGCTCTCATTCAAGTACAATGATAAATTTTGTGTGAGCGAATGCAAGTACTCCACGTGCAACAAGAGAGTCGTCAGAGTCTTGACGCCAAATAATTAAGTACGCCGTGGTATACAGTGGAATTAACGAACAGAAGAAGTATACCAAAGCAATATAAGGAAAGCTCAATCTAATAGAACGACAATGATAGTTATGACTCCTGACAATACTGTAGTGTAGCAACATTCTCAAAATAATTTACCATTAACAGTCCCCTGATCTGATGACGTTTATAGCTTCCAGTAGGCAGAAGTCAAGCTATGAGGATGAACGCAGATATGAGTATATACGACTTGCGAGGAACTAGAAGATGATGTGCAACGCCCCGGAGCGGAATTAATGCCACTCTCTGGTATAACGACTACTCGATCTTCAAATCTCTTACTACGATAATTTTGTAAGGACGCACCTTGTCACATATCCGTATCAACGACAAGTATTACTAGCGGTGCAGTATTCGAGAAAGGTGCGCTCGAAAAGTTTTGTCATTCCCGGACAGAAACGTCGTGCAACGACCAGTGTTCCATCCCTTAGCCGAGTGAGAGGACTAGAAATGGCGATCATAGTTGTAAGAGAGGTAGCGAAACAGAGAAAGAAAGAGAGAGAGAGAGCGAGAGATAGACAGAGCTCAGCACAGTCAGTGTTACAGCAGTTATTCTTGAGCACTCTGCACTTACCCATACCATCACCGAGAACGAGAGAGGAGAAAACCCCGCTGGCTGTATGTGTCTCTCCTATGTCTTCTGTATCCCTTGGTTTCACATGTACTATGGCGCAGAAGGAGATAAGACAGCAAGGGAGTGACAACGGAAGGCAGAAAGAGAGAGTGAGAGAGAGAGAGAGAGAGAGAGAGATAGAGAGAGAGAGAGGTAGAATTCTCGGTAAGTAGGTACTGCTCAGCAGTACGGAGCACGTGACCATTTGGACCGAGGCTGATGAATGGTAGTC
Organism: Rhorus exstirpatorius; assembly: GCA_963564615.1. Classification (NCBI taxonomy): domain Eukaryota; kingdom Metazoa; phylum Arthropoda; class Insecta; order Hymenoptera; family Ichneumonidae; genus Rhorus; species Rhorus exstirpatorius. Next base: position 36,364,166 of record OY751313.1, read on the forward strand.
CGCACACTGCTACTGTGACTCTGTAATATCTACCTTCCCACCGGAGTTCCGACTATTGTCGAGTGGTAAAATTCAAAAGAGTAAAATAGCTCGCTGGTGAAAACGTGAAAAATTACTCGTCGCGTTGCATCCGACGAGAAGATGATTCTACGAAATCCTCGCGAAGAGTATAACCAATACTGAAACGTGAATTGAACATAATGTGATATTCCATTTTTTTGCTTTAAAAAGACAAATTATTAGTCGTTACATGCGAAGTTTACTGCTGTGTGGAGGATTGTTAATTTTTTTGCGTTGTTCATCAGCACTTGAAATATTTTTAAAAAACCAACGAAGGGCTCTTGCTTACGTTCAACGGATATGATATCCCCAAGTGTATACACGCGACTATTTTCACTTGTACCACTTACCATAGTTGGTAATCCGAAGAGGAAATTTTGACGAATCACTTGCTGGCCGTTTGCTTGTTGGCTTACTGGCTTGCTGGCCGCTCAAGACTTAATATACGCCATACGCTACAGATATTCCGTCATGATTTGCCGCTTATAATTATAATTTCATATAAAAAATATTACAAATGGCTGCATGCACATGTGATCAAACTTCCCTAGACAATTCCGCATATTTGCCTATACAAAACCAATATATTATCATTGCTACTACTACTACTACTACTACTACTACTACTACTACTACGACTATTATTATTATTATTATTATTATTATTATTATTATTATTATTATTATTATTATTACGAAAGGGGCTTCACACCCCTGCGCGTGAAGCCACCCAACCCAACCGTTCCCCCTCATTTACTGACACGGTGGTGGGGGTGGCAGTGATGGTGGTGTCATATTCTTTATATATATAGGAAGATTATACGATTATTTTTTAGTACGGCAAAACGAGACAGATAGGCAGCCAACTTCGTTAGCCAGTCAAAAAGTCCAGTCGAGGGACAAAAATTCGGTGGTTGACTTTTCGTACACCGTGCTTGGACGAAGGGGACGTTTGAAGTCTCAAGGCAAGAGACAGTAGTGAAAAAGGTTGAAAGTATGAGGGTGAAAAGAAATAATAATATGTTACGATAGATCGAAATCTTACCGAGTTAAGGTTCAAGATGAGGAGTTTCAGAATCAAAGTATAAAGGAAGAAGGTCTTAAATTACAAGACAAAAAGAAAGCGGGAGACTTTTCCGTGATAGAGAGCAAGAGCTACAGGCTATAAACAGCGGGGTACGCATCATGCTCGGACTTTACACAATCTTTTACCGACAAAGAAGTAGTATGTACAGCCTCAGGATATTTATTCAACGCGAGTATACTCGCAAACGTCAGTAGCACAGTAGATGGTTTAAAAAAAAAACTCTAAAAGATAAGCGAAATTAGAAAAACGAGAAAGATTTTTCGAACAGTCATTTTTGAACAGAAAAGAGTCGAGCAAGTTTACTTTAGACCCACTTTTACATAATTCCTTAAGTATTTCTTAAATGTGTAATTTCGCTTAACTTATGACTTTCAAATGGAACTGTGCAATCATTCAACTGGAATTTCAAATAGTTGTTGAAAATGGACGTTGTGATTTATGATATCGAAACTGAAAGTGCAGAAAATTCATTCAGGGTTCTAAGATCATAATTGAGAAAGTTATGAAAGTGGTAGAATCGTTGATGTGCATGAAACTAGAAGTTAAACGAAATAAAAATAAATGAAAACTACGACGTCGTTATTCAATTTTACGTTTCCGCATCACGTATCCCCATTTCCAGCTCTCATTACCATCATTCACCTTGTCCTGTGTCTTATCCTTTGCACTCTTGCTTTTTCTGTTTTCCTCTCTCTCTCTCTCTCTCTCTCTCTCTCTCTCTCTCTCTCTCTCTCTCTCTCTCTCTCTCTCTCTCCCTCTCTCTCTCTCTCATTGTCTTCTCTAGCAGGACCTCTGACGTCGACATCGTGATAACGCAGCATATTGCATCCCTCGAGCATTCCGACCGACGACAGAAAGAAATGGGGCTCGATGGTGCTCAAGTGCCAGCGTACAAAGTGATAAAGGAGCAAGGAGCAGAAGAACCATGCCGACGAAGAGATAAAACGGAGAGAATAAAGAAATTTACTCGCAGCTACATGTCGGCGAGTAGTATTTTTTTACGTTAAAGCGGGGTTTTTAATCCGCTACATTACTTCGTTATTTACATTGAGTGTGCATAATGGCAAGCCAAGAGTAACCTCATTTATTTGGTACCACAAGAACAGACGATTGTGCACACAGATGCTTGTACCATCAACCACTCCATCGGAAAAAGTATAACAGAGGTTGCAGGGGGCTTATTCCTGGTGTGGATAACAGTTTGTCGTCTGTAGCAATGTTTGCGGAGCTTTGGTATAATCCAAAGTCCAGGTGACTTCCATAAATAGACACAAATTCAAAACCACCTTATTCATGATATGTCTCTCTGTGGGGGTAAGTACAGGCAAGATGTAATAAGGGCGAAAGCAATGGGACGAGAAACATGCAGAACGAGCAAGTATACAGCAACAACGTAGGAAATAGAGAAACTAGGACAATAGACTGGGAGAAGATTCAACGAGTTAGATCCAACATTAACCAATTAACCGAACAGAGTATTCCTGATTAATTTAAATTCATCGGCATTAAGGGAGCTATGTGGAGTCAATGTGATCTAGCGAGGAAGGAATAGAGACCATGGTTCATCGCGCAGGGATCCCCGTCACAGACAAAGTAACTGCGGGTCGAAACTTCCGCACAAAATGAGTTTCAAGTATACCGTATACGTATGTGAGTATGTGGACCAACACTCTACAGAACCAAGGGTCTCGATCCACTATCCAGCAGTGTATCACTTCTTTGGAGCGTGTCTTTTTCCCCTATCCAAGTTTTCTTCCTCTTCGATAATTCAGCTGTGTGTTCAACGAAGCTAACACACATCTTGTTTTACAACGTCGAAATAGCGTACTTGTTATACTTCTTTCACCAACATGATCTCATTGCTTTTATCTGTCTTTCCCTCCTCCAACTATCGGTCAATTGAACAGTCAAGCATAAAAGGTGCCCCTTGTTAAATTCATTTTGTTTGCCGAATTCGGATACCTCTTTCTAAATTTTGTTCGTTCATAAGTGTGGTCGCCTGCTTCAAATGTTTCTCCATGACCAAACCATAACGGAGGACAGGAAGCAAGCGAGAGAGGCACCTAGACCACGATGGTGTCGTGTTTACCGAGAGTGCTCGCTTGCAATACATCCCTAAAGCCCACGAGCATGTTTTACTCTAGCGACGGTTTCAGCTCGTGACAATTCGCAATAGTTTCCTCCTTCATCTTCGCACTGTAATTCGCCTTGTTTCTACCGGATCTGCTCACGCTGTTGTCAAAACACGTCTGTTTGCACGGCGTATTACGAGGATAAACTGAATGCGTCAAGAGGAATGAGATACAATGTATTTGTATTAATATACAGAAGCTACTCTACCGAACTTTGTCCAACACTTGTACTCGGCACCGTCCGATTTGACTGTAACTTGATAATTCGTGCGGTCAGCCTATGCAGAGACTATACACAAGATATTTTTGAACACTTTCCAACTCTCATGATGTATTTTCATACCACCTATAAAATTACCATTAGCAAGTCCCAATTTTTTCGTTTAATATTTCTTCTCGAAGCGCGCAGGCTCTTTCTCAGATCTGTACTATACAAAGTTGGATCTTAACAAATTTGCGATTATTATTTATTTTAAGGTAGTCCTCGTGCTACAATAGTACGAGAAAGATTCCTATGTACAGCATGATAAAATATACGCGGCACTAGTGGGCATATGCAGCGAACTTTTGATTGAGTCTGTACAGAAATGACTGTCCGTGCATATTCAGATACATTCACACCATAGAATATGCAGCTACTATATCTGTATATGCGTCGAATTTTCATTCATTCTGCATTCTTTTCGTGATCGTCGTTCGTAAACGAAACAATAAACAATTTTGTTCTTTTTTCCTAACATGTGAATAATAGTCTTCTACCGTCTAAAATTTGTTTTTATCAAAATCTAGTGACGCGTTTAGTTGTAATATTTAAGAAAACGTGCTTGTATCAGGGTACAGCAATGCTTGCTATATGCTCTACACGTAATGGTTGTTAACTTTGACATTGAATATCTCGAGTTAGGAATGGTAAATCTGCTTCAAATTTCACGAGAAGTTGGGTACTAGCATTCTTTTCGTCCACTATAAATTCCAACAAATTCTCATGAAAAACGCATTTGCACGAAGACTACCTTAAGCTTTGATCGGCCTCTGGGATTAGAATTTTCTGCCACGATATAACCATAGCATTGCATATTTTTTAGAAGTTTTGCTTGAAAGACTGTTCCAGCAACGTAAATAAATTATATACATAAGTGAATATATTTTTACTTTACTTTTAGAAATAATAGTATAATAACGGGTTAACGGATATTCGTATCAGGGTAAACATTAGCAGGCTCACAATCTTTTTTTTCTTCAAGCTTTGCAAATCACAACTGACATGAACCTCAATCATGTTATAAAATTTGCTCGTATTACTATAATGCTAGGCTAATGATAATTTTAAAAAAAATTACCACTGCTAATTTAAATTGTCGATTTGTTATTGAATTTTGGCACATACGAATAAATTGGAGTGATGAAAACAACGAGGCCTTGAGAATATTCGAAAGAGGGTATGCAGTCCAGTATCACAAAACATTGTAGTCAAATTGAATAGGTCCAGGTATAAAAACGTTGGTCAAAGTTTGGTGGATGGGTTCATAAACATAGTTAACAACGGTATATATATATATAATTCACGAAGCAAAGCATCGAGTATCATCCGACAAAAATCAAGCCCAAATTACACATCTCTATGGTGAATCCTCATGAACCTTGAAACGAGAATGGGCAAGGGCTGTTCCGAGTACATGGCTGAGAAAGCCAAAGACTGAAATAGGAGAACGCTCTGTGTCTGAGGGATAAGGTGATATACGGGGCTACAAAAGATAGGGGATTCTCTGAGATTCGAGCAAGTCATGGCGAGACTCCGCAGATGTAGCAGAAAGCTAATATAATGCGCTGCAAAATACACTCGCACACGGAACCATCATATACAGAGTAGATTCTGTACCTTGTAGATTCTATACCTTTTATTCGCCAATAATCCTTTCCCAAGATTAGTACACGGTGGTCGTATTACTGGATATGTAACTCTGATACTCCGAAAGCAGAGAGGATGAGTTTAATCTCCGACTTTGAAAGGGGGCGAAGAGAGAGAGAGAGAGAGAGAGAGAGAGAGGGAGAGATAGAAACTCCCTGGGTACGATACGGGCACGATATAACCACGTACTTATACAATACATCCTGTATCCCCGAGATTGTGGGAACTTTGCTCCGTACATGCAATGCATGTGACTCTCTCCCCTTACGTATCTCACAAGTATAAATGTATATACATATATGTATATGTAGTATCTGAATTCTTGAAATTGAATCGTATTCGCTCGAATTGGACCAGCAAGTCCCCCAAAGCTTAGCATTCACGACAGGATCTATTCTATTGTTACTCACCGATGCTGTGCTCTTGGATATTCAGGGTGAATTTCCATTCCCGCGACTCTCGTCCGAATTACGATAACTGTGACATGTATCATAGGCATGAACGAACAGAGATGGTAACGATGCACACATGGATCGCACTTTATGCAGATGTCATTTTACAAAACAATTTTTAAAGGCAATTCCTCCAGCAGTACAAAAAAAGCTGGTGAATAAGAAACTTCTGCATCACTTCCTTGTTGTTTTATCTCGCTCAAAAGGCTTCCACCTTCAGGAAGAGGGTCCTCCAATTTTTTTTTCTCCGTCGAGAAAGTTTCGTGAATGAGATTAAATAATAAAAAAATCAAAAAAACACGTGCAAGTTTCCGATTCGCACGATTTTTTAGAAATCTTCAGAAAATTATGAATTTCCATAAAAAGCTCAACCTTTTTACCCATTAGTTTCAAAATCAACACTGAACATGGTTGCCTCATAGCCTATTTGTATGGCTAACACTGATCAGATAGTTGTAAATTTACGAATACCGCGCCATTTCCATTAAAATATTCTACTTTAAAGTCACTACGTCAGCTATTCTCGGAATCCTCAAGTTTAACCCATTCATGTAATTTTTTTACCCTGGATAATGAAACAGGTATGCCGTTACGTGACTTCTGTGATCACTCGGCTCAATTTTTTCTAGACCCTTAATATCTAGAACCTTAGCTCGAGTATATATATCTTTGTTAAAGTTAACCCTATTATTTTAATTGCCATTAAACTTATGACAAACCACTCATTTCTTTCTTATGCTTATAATTTTTTTACATATGCTTACGCCTAATACTGTGAACTTTGGGCTTAGTTTTTAAGATTTTATGATATTTTATATATTACATCTGCCAATCTATCAGTCAATCTCTTCTTCTCTCTCTCTCTCTCTCTCTCTCTCTCTCTCTCTCTCTCTCTCTCTCTCTCTCCGCAACTCTTTTCACTTGAGACACACGAACCGATCGAGGTCTTTGTATTTCCATGGGAAATACACCAAGCACTCGTTCGCTTGTTCTCCAGATCATAATGTACGAGCCGGCAGGTCGCCAAGACGCGATAGAGCACACACGATGAGACTAGGAAGAATCTCTTCCGAGCTAAGCGAGGCAAATGTTCTACGATGTGCTGTTCGAATTTCCATTGTTCCCGGCACGATTATGAGTAATGGTACCGATCACGATGATCTAGAGCTTTTGCTCGATGTCGAAAATTCTTGACTCTCCATCGCCAAAAACTCTCTTTACAATTGCCTCTAACACACTGTATCCGATTCTGTGTGTTCCTTTAATATATCTTGACGGTATCCTATTAATCTGTGATCTTTTTTCATGGCTCTTGACTTTGTGCACATATATTACGAGTGGTGGTTAGGGTTCAGCGATGCTTTGCTTTCCTTCATGGACATTTCGGGAGACGACAGATGCTCACGAGTCTGCAACGCGAGATAAGTTTACGCGAAAGTACGAAAAAAAATATCTGAAGTTCGACAGCGGCTTGGTGTGTACGGTAGGTAAGCGAGTCATAAGAAAAAAAATGTATTTTTATAAGAGTGTGACACGGATAAGAGAGCACAAAACGCCAGAGCGAAGACACGTGCCTCCAGCCCTTTATTTTTCCCTCTCTTATTCAACGTCCTCCTCTTCCACGAGAAAAAATCAAAGAATGAAGCACAACGATAAAGCTTCGCATAACCTATTCGTATATAAAATGTATAAGGGGCATTCCAGGTCAATTCGATAAGGGTCTGACCCTCACCCTCTCCATTCTGAGACTTAATGATCGGAGGTGTTTTGTTAGCCTAAAATAACATCTCTAAATTTTCCTCAGATTTTTACCAACCCCCCTGACGCCACCCCGACTTCTTAAGTGATGATATTTTCGAAAGCGGTCAATCGGACATTTTTGAAAATTATGAAAAAAATTGCATAAATTCTGTAGCCAAAAAGAAAAATATCCCAACCGAAATCAAAGTGGGCAGGCAAAACTGTAATTTTTTATCAATTTTTTAACCCATTAACTTTTTTTTCAGTTATTTTGATTTTTTTTTTTAATTTTCAGAGTTCTATACACCATTCCTAATACAACAACCATCTAGAAAGTAATTAACATTCTGTTGAGAGCTGTAGTATTATTTAAATATTCCCGCGTATGAGGGAGGCGCTAGTGTCGCTGTTGCGAGCGCCAGTGGCCACACGTTGGCAAGCGCCCATTGGTGTAGCGAGTGTGGTGCCACGCTTGCACGCTGTGATTGGGTGAGTAAGAACGATCCTGTGGATCGTGAGCTGATAACGGCGGCGGCGTTCTAAGGGATTCTCACCGCTTGCGCGAGCGCGCACGCGCGAGAACTTGCCACATGCACTCTAATGGACAATATTGGTACTATTAACGCGTGTTTCGCCTTAGTTCTAACCTGAACTTCGTGGTATCTCAAATTATAAAATTCTCAGATCATAAAATGCAATAGTATTTATTCATTTGTAAAAATCCTTCCAAAATCTTTTCCTACATTTACATTACTCTCCCGATAGTGTTGCATTTAGGAAAATATATTGAATCCTGAAAAATGTGAAAAAAGTCAAAATTACTGAAAAAAAAAAAATTATTCGGTAAAAAAATTGATAAAAAATTACCGTTTTGCCTGCCCACTTCGATTTTGGTTGGGATATTTTTCTTTTTGACTACAGAATTCATGTAATTTTTTTCATAATTTTCAAAAATGTCCGATTGACCGTTTTCGACAATAACATCACTTAAGAGGTCGGGGGAGCGTCAGGGGGGTTGGTAAAAATCTGAGAAAAATTTGGAGATGTTATTTTAGGCTAACGAAACACCTCCGGTCATTAAGACTCAGATTGTAGAGGGTGAGGGTCAGACCCTTGTCGAATTGACCTGGAATGCCCCATAAGCAAAGAGGAGCGGTGATAAGGCACATCACACAATTTACATCCTTATAGTGTATCTCCCTTGGCCTCATGCGATTCTCTCCTTCTGCCTGCGAGCTCAATTAATTTTACATCTCTCTCTTTCTCTCTCTCTCTCTCTCTCTCTCTCTCTCTCTCTCTCTCTCTCTCTCTCTTTCTCTCTCTTTCTCTCTATATATATATATATCTTTTTTTTTGTGCAAAACTGGTAGGATCAAAATAAATCATCTAAAAGCCTGAAAATTAGAAACTTGCACATTGCTTCTTCATTATTTTCATCGCGTTTATTGAGCTCCCTCATAAGCAAGTATATTTGTCAGTTTTTGATTGGGTTTGGGTTGGGATAGAGGCAGCTGTATGAGCGAGACACAATAGGCAGTAAGCACGATGCAAATTTTTATTTTGCACCCTTTTTTATACCGAATTACGTATGAATAATTCAATGGTAGCACACATGCTACAGAGTTTCGTGGTTCTCCTCGACGAAGCTGGAAAGGTATATCGCGAGAAAAATTGAAAATTAAAAAAAACGTTGAATTCAAATGAAATTAAAAGATGAACCCTTTCACCGAATCTCGACAAATCTAATAACAATGGTTGTTCAATGGTTGTTCTCTTTATATCGTTGATTTTTGAGCCCGATGTAGTAAAATTTTCGGCAGTCCTGGCTGTCAGAGACGTCTTTGTGAAAATTCGAAATTTCATAAAATATGAATATTTCTACCTATTCACCCGAAATTCAATACGAACAATAATTTAACGTAACTCCATTAACGCAGCGAAGCTTAAACCAAAGTCTGAAAATATGTGAAAGTGAGAGCGATTGCAAAAAAATTTAGAAAATTTTAATCGCCCTCCAATGTATTATTTTCTAGTAATTCTAACGAAAAATGCCGAAGATTGAGAGATCGCAGTGCTTTACTATAGTTGACGGAATAACAGTAGTTCAGCTCGAATGGTTCTCGGGCAATGAATATCTTCTCCGTGAAAAAGCAAAGTATACAAATGGAAAAGTGGAATAGGATTCGCTGTGTGAACGCGGACATGAGAGGGGGTGATAAAATGAAGAATGGTAATGTGGAGGGTTCAGCAAAAAGAGAGTAAGAAGATCGTGGTTATGTCGTTGATGAGCCGAATGTGAAAACTTTCTTTTGTATATCAAGGATCATCGCTGATGCTATAGTGCCCAAAGAAATAAAAGAAAATAGGAGAGTTTCGCTGATATATGAGGCATTCCACATAAACATGACCCCTTCAAAACCTTAATATCTTGAATTTTTCTGCAATCGACATATGCTCTAGTACTCTTTAAAATAAAAATATTGATATGTATTAAATTTATAGTAACATTGATAAGGGTAAAATTACAGGAAAATGCGATTTTTGCTTGTTTTTTCTCCCTGATTCTATTACATGGAAATAGTGTGTCGGAGCGAAAAATTGCTAAGAATCAATTTTGTTGTGTTTGCTGCAAGGATAACGAAAAAAATTTAAGAAGGCAAGATTTTACATTTTTCATGGAAAAAACCTATTTAAAAAATAAAAATCGATTTTTGGACGATTATGACAGTTTAAAAAAATTTGAAATATTTTTTTTTTCAATTCCTCGAACTTTTTACAAAAGGAATACGTCTCTTTCCAGATGGAGAAATTCAATCTAAAGGCTCAGCAAAAAAAAAAGAAAATTGGAAAAAAAAAAATTTATGCAAAATTTGAAATAAAAATGTTATATAATGCGAGTATATTTTCCAATATTTATTTACAAAATATTCGCAAATATATTGAGAAACATACTCGCATTATATAACATTTTTATTTCAAATTTTGCATAAAATTTTTTTTCCAATTTTCTTTTTTTTTTCTGCTGAGCCTTTAGATTGAATTTCTCCATCTGGAAAGAGACGTAATCCTTTTGAAAAAAGTTCGAGGAATTCAAAAAAAAATATTTCAAATTTTTTTAAAACTGTCATAATCGTTCAAAAATCGATTTTTATTTTGTAAATGGGTTTTTTTCCATGAAAAATGTAAAATCTTGCCTTTTAAAATTTTTTTTTCGTTATCCTTGCAACAAACATAACAAAATTGATTCTTAGCAATTTTTCGCTCCGACACACTATTTCCATGTAATAAAATCAGGGAGAAAAAACAAGCAAAAATCGCATTTTCCTGTAATTTCACCCCTATCAATGCCACCATAAATTCAATACATATCAATATTTTTATTTTAAAGAGTACTATAGCATATGTCGATTGCAGAAAAATTCAAGATATTAAGGTTTTGAAGTGGTCATGTTGATGTGGAATGCCTCAGATGTAAATGAAAAAAGGGAGGATAAAAAGAACAAAAGAAGGGATAACGTGTGCGGTGAGTAGATTGTTGAGAATGATGGCGAGCCTAACGCGAAAAGTGGAGTATAAATGGCATACAAAATCGCGCTCGGCCTCGGATAATGCCATTACAGAGCGAGAGACGAAGAGTTTTCAGAGGGTTATACAAGGTTTAATGTAGCACGACGAGGGAAGTAAAAAAAAAAAAAAAAAAATAGAACAATGCTGCTCTGTGTGAAGAGAAGAGAGGTGCATTATACGCTCGTGTGGGGCAAAGAGCTCTGATAGGATGAGCGTGAGCGAGATGCTCGAGCGAGGAGAGCCGACGACGAGCGGATCGAGTGAAACATTGCGCTGTGAGATAAATGGCCTCAAAAGTTTCCATAATACATATGCAATTAGGGGTTGGTGGAGCAAAGGAGGGTGTCTTTGTGGCTAAATTCACTACATATACGTATAACAGATCCGTATGTGTGTGTTCGCGCTCGAATTTCGCGGGCCCGCTCGGGCCTCGCGTAGCTGGGGGTCTCAGCCTCGTGGCGGCGCTTGCTATGCGGGAGGGGGGGTCTGTCGAATTCGTGCCCCATATGCTTTTGGCTCACGTCAGCATGGTTCGTCGGGGGTCGATATCGTCAGAGAGTTAGAATCGAGCGCTCGAACGGGCAGGACTTGTTGAGGCTTCCCGTGCGTTGCGACTTCGTCATCCCCTTTTTCCCACGTTCGCGCGTGTTTGGGGCCCCGCTTCGGTTATCGTCAGTTTTCGCGGAGTTTTAAGGTCCGCGCGTGTTTATCCGGTTTCGCGTAGTTTTAAGATTCGCGCGTGTTAGGGTGGAAAGACGAGGACGCGGTGGATCCACCGGTGACCCGGGGTGCCCGTCCACGTGGCGGAGCGTCACCGAGGCAACGAACCCGTTGCCCGAGCATCTCAGTGTGTGGTCTCCGAGACGTCGGGAACACTGTTTGCACCGGCCGTGGGACATTTTGGGCGCTACCCGGACCCCGCTTCGACCAGAGCGTCGAAAGTTGGTACGTCCCATGTATTGTCTGCGTATTTCGTAAGCGAGCGAAATATTCATTGAATGATGGCAATCTTGGACGCTTCCCGTCAGCCCGCTTCGACCTGAGCGTCAGAAGTTGCGGCGCTTTATGTACTGTATGATTATTTGAGAAGCTAGTGTAACCTTCATTGAAAGTGCATTCAGTTTGATTATTGAGAAACGCGCCCGAGACTGTAAATTTATTGATTTGTATTATGCTGATTTGTTTTGCATTTAATAAATATTTGACTTGCTTCGGCTTTTCCCTCTGCTCCGTGAGGGCTTTTACGCCGAGGCAAGCACACATTGTTTGTCGCAAAATTGTGCATCTTTATTCATTTACCCTCTCACTCACTCTTTCCAACCCGATCGACGACAGTAGGTTAAAAAAAGATTTTTTTTTTGTTGTGTCGTTAAACGACAGTCTTGTATGTTTTTACTAAAAAAAAAAACAAATATCTCTAGCACAAGCTGCAGCCTATAATTTTTTTTTTTCACTACTGCCACATCCGTGTTGATATTTGGCAAAATAAACGATGTTTTCGGGAATTTAAAAATCAAGATAGCGCAAAAAAAAAGACGAACCTGAAACTTTGTTGATTATTTTCGAGCGAGTTATCGACGTTGAAATTTTTATAATCTCGATATTTTCACTTTGAATTCAATATTAAAAAAAAAAAAATATTATCTATTCTGTTGTTCCTGTGTCTGCCAAGCGATAGCTCAGGCAAAATCTGAGGAATTTTCGACAATATTTATGAATGTACATTTTTTTAAACAAAATTTTTCACCACGATTTCGAAGTATCGAATATTGCCGCTCATTTCTCAAGCCGTGAGCTATATCGCTCGACAGACAGAAATAAAATCATGTATGTTTGCACGAGATACATGTCATTGAATGTTAAAAATATGAGATTGCCTGAAAATTTGAACATCCATGACTCAATATATGCACACCAAAGTGTTGCGCGATATCTGCAATTGGAAATTACTGAAAAATGCGTGTTTTCTTTTCTGCCAGATTTCAACACCGATGAAATAAAGCGTTTCTATTGCTGGCCTGATATACGAAGGTATATACATATACGTCAGCAGTCGTTCGAAGAACGAAAAACTCTGCTTTGGCAAAATCAGGCAAAATCTCGCGAAAAATATGAAAAAAAAGCAACGCGCTGTTATTGTATAAATATATATATGTGGGGCATTCCAGGTCAACTCGACTAGGGTCTGACCCTCACCCTCTCCAATTTGAGTTTAACCGATCGGAGGCGTTCTGTCAGCCTAAAATAACATGTCTAAATTGTTTCAGATTTTTACCAATCCCCCTGACCCCCCATAGCTCATTAATTAATGATATTTTCGAAAACAGTGATTGCGACATTTTTGAAAATTATGAAAAAAAAATTACATAAATTTTGTAGCCTAAACCAAGAATATCCCAACCAAAATGAAGATGGGCTGACAAAAAGGGAAGTTGTTGTCAATTTTTTTATCAATAATTTTTTTTTTCAATTTTCAGAATTGAATATATTCTCCAAAACGCAACAACCATCGGGAAAGTGATTGAAATTTAGGAAAATATTTTGGAATAGCTTGTTCCAAATTCTTGGAAAAGTTTATTTTTTGAGAGATTAATGAAAACGTGTTCAGGAGTACTATAAGACATCTAAAAACCTCTATGTGTATTCAAGTGTGCACTCAAGTCGAATTACGACCAAGGTTACTTGATAGTGAATTTGGCTAGAATCGTAAAAGGAATTGAATAGTTGAATAGAATAATTGAATGTTTAAATTCCTTCAAACAGAGCCAACCAGAATGAAAAAAAAAACCAACCAAACAATAACAACTATGGTTTTATAAACCGGCAAAAAAGCAAATATTTAGAACCATTCAATTCCTTTTACGATTCTAGCCAAATTCACTATCGAGTAACCTTGGTGATAATTCGACTTGTGTGCACACTTGAATACACATCGAGGTTTTTAGATGTTTTAGAATACTTCTGAACACGTTTTCATTAATCTCTCAAAAAATAAACTTTCTACGAAAACCGGCTTCCTCCACGAAGAAACCAAGCTATTCCAAAATATTTTCCTAAATTTCAATTACTTTCCCGATGGTTGTTGCGTTTTGGAGAATATATTCAATTCGGAAAATTGAAAAAAAAACAAAAATTCATTAAAAAATTCATAAAAAATTCCCGTTTTGTCGGCCCATCTTCATTTTGGTTGGGATATTCTTGGTTTAGGCTACAGAATTTATGTAATTTTTTTTCATAATTTTCAAAAATGTTGCAAGCACTGTTTTCGAAAATATCATCAAGTAAGGAGCTCTGGGGTGGTCAGGGGGATTGGTAAAAATCTGAAAAAAAAATTGGAGATGTTATTTTAGGCTGACGGACCGCCTCCGGTCGGTTAAACTCAAATCGGAGAGGGTGAGGGTCAGACCCTAGTCGAATTGACCTGGAATACCCCATGTATAACGGGAGAGACAAATGAAAAATATGAACTTCAAGTTGATTTTATTTTGCGGCTATCTCTTAAAAAATTACTGGAGATTTTCCAAATACAACGAGATACGAGGAGGAGGCCATGCGTCGGCAAGGAGATGAAATCTTGGATAAAAATCCGTAAAAATATCTGTCGCTGTGATCTGCGAAGAAAATATCACCACGAGAAGCATGAAAGGAGCGTTTGAAAAGACGTGAGACCAGAGACGACGACGACGACGACAACGACGATGAGATGAGTCTCGTTCTGAAAGCTTCAAGTTACGATGGTGTACGGAGAAATGGCCCCCGGGACTCGAAAGCACCGACTCTCTCGCCAACCAACGCTCGGACGGATTTATCACTACCGAAATAATCTGTCATCTGATCCGGGACATTGCCTATATCAGCGGTAGAATATCGATAGGACGCACCGAACGGGATATCGCCTACAGAGCTTTATTGACGAACCATCCAAGCTTTATCTCTCTCGCTCTCTTTTTGTTGCCCGTATGTCATACATCTTTTGCCGTCGGCGGACATCTCAGCTATTGACTTCGTTACCTTATGCGGAATTTAATAAGCTTCGAGCTTCAAATTACGTGCTCCGAGCTCCAAAAATATCGGATGCAATAGACGAACATCTTTGTTTCTACTTTAAAACAATGGAGAAAGAACCGCTTGTCAATATTAAAGTGACTATGTCGATAAAATCGAGTGTTTCAGTGTGCTCTCTGAATTCAGAAAATTACGAGCGTACTCGGAGCATCTGGGTGTGGTGTACGAGAAATGGAGGAATAAAATCTTAAATGAAATCGACCCGAGTTGAGATGGAATGTTCACAGAACATCACAAGATATATATATATGGGATATTCCACGTCAACTCAGCCACCCCGTTTTTTTTTATTGTCTCGAAAAAATTATTCAGTATGGGCATTTCAAAGGATAATATATCCATGACATTTTACCAAAATTTCATCCCCCCACTATTTTTGGTTCTCGAGATAATGGTTGATGAAGTCTCAATTTTGTAAAAATCATAACTTCGTAACTACTGATCGGATTTAAACGATTAAAAAAAGAATCTTTTTTATTTTTTTTGCCTTTTTCGAAAAAAAATATGTCATTATCGGATAAAAGCTCATTAGACAGTTTTCGGGGTAAATTAACAAAAAACAATTTTTTCCTCTTCACTGATGCCTTGTTCCATTTTAAAAAAATCCTGCGGAGTTGTTTATTGCCTCCCTCTATCAGAAAAAAAATACTGAGTAGAATTCCGATTGACCCTTTCGTGGAAAAAAAAAAAAAATCGAAAAATTTCCCCGAAAACTGTCTAATGAACTTTTCTCCAATGACGGCATATTTTTTTTCGAAAAAGGCAAAAAAAATAAAAAAGATTCTTTTTTTAATCGTGAAAATCCGATCAGCCGTTACGATGTTATGATTTTTACAAAATTGAGAATTTATTAATCATTATCTCGAGAACCAACAATAGTGGGGGGATGAAATTTTAGTAAAATGTTATGGATATATTGTACTTTAAAATGCCTATACTGAATAATTTTTTTGAGACAAAAAAAACGGGGTGGCTGATGAGTTAACGTGGAATACGACACGTCAACGCAGCCACGTCAACTCAGCCACCCCGTTTTTTTTGTCTCGAAAAAATTATTCAGTATGGGCATTTCAAAGTACAATATATCCATGAAATTTTATAAAAATTTCATCCCCCCACTATTGTTGGTTCTCGAAATAATGATTAATAAATTCTCAATTTTGTGAAAATCATAACATCGTAACGGCTGATCGGGTTTTAACGACTAAAAAAAAAATCTTTTTTATTTTTTTCGCCCTTTTTGAAAAAAAATATGCCGTCATTGGAGAAAAGTTCATTAGACAGTTTTCGGGGAAATTTTTCGATTTTTTTTTTTTCCACGAAAGGGCCAATCGGAATTCTACTCAGTATTTTTTTTTTCTGATAGAGGGATACACAACTCCGCGGGATTTTTTCAAAATGGAACAAGGCATCAGTGAAGAGGAAAAAATTGTTTTTTGTTAATTTACCCCGAAAACTGTCTAATGAGCTTTTATCCGATGATGACATATTTTTTTTCGAAAAGGGCAAAAAAAATAAAAAATTCTTTTTTTAATCGTTTAAATCCGATCAGTAGTTACGAAGTTATGATTTTTACAAAATTGAGACTTCATTAATCATTATCTCGAGAACCAACAATAGTGGGGGGATGAAATTTTGGTAAAATGTCATGGATATATTGTCCTTTGAAATGCCCATAGTGAATAATTTTTTCGAGACAATAAAAAAAACGGGGTGGCTGAGTTGACGTAGAATGTCCCATATGCATGTTAGCAATATCCGAATTTACATTCGACTGATATGCCCCGCTCTGGAGAACAGTCGCAGTGCTATCTCTGGAGCAGTAGCGGGTGGATGAAACTTCCCAAACGAATTTATCTCAGTGCTGAATGTCTACTCCTCAGATTAATCTATTAATTTATTCGGTTCCATCTTCCTATCAACCGGAGAATACTTTTGAAAAAATCATTGATACACATTTTCTCCATTATAATCTCATAATCAATGATCCTACAGCGAGAAAAATGAGGTTTCCTTTTATGCAATTGAAGGCAGTATTCTGGTTTTTTCTGATCAAAAATGGGGTATATTTTACGGATTTTTTTTTCCATAGAAGAAATGACACATTGATTTCGTCTTTTGAGTATTTGTTTATTAATATTTCAAGATGAAATTTTGAATATTATTAAGAAAAAAAAAAACCCCCCCCATTGCTACAGCAGCGCCTGCATATCGACCGGCTGAAAAAGTTCTCCTGACATGATATCTTGAGAACTAATGCAC
Source organism: Rhorus exstirpatorius (assembly GCA_963564615.1). Lineage (NCBI taxonomy): Eukaryota > Metazoa > Arthropoda > Insecta > Hymenoptera > Ichneumonidae > Rhorus > Rhorus exstirpatorius. The sequence goes on from OY751313.1 coordinate 36,381,440, forward strand.
CGATTGCATTTGTCCGGCTCTCATTCAATGCTATTCAATGCTCATTCAATGCTCATTCAATGTAGAGGATTCAATATATGAATCCTCTATATCCCGTAGCAAAAACGTTCTGATCCTAAGAAAACGTTCATTTTTTTTGTCCTCATAAGTTGAAAAAAAAATGATTAAAATTCAAAGACTGTTTTTAACATGTTGCCATTTTTGCAGGTGTTTTCTTTTGCATGATTGAGATACAGAATACAGCGGAAATCATCTGAATTTGAAAAATATTATCGTACAAATTTAAAATCAGTGCAAGAGACACAAACATGTCAGAAAGTAAGAAGGAAATTTTTCAACGGGACAACTTTGAGTCGTATCAACGGGAATTTTTATTTATAGATGGTTGATATTTTCACAATTTCATCTTGAAATATTAATAAACAATTACCCAAAAGGCCAAATTGCTGCGTCATTCTTTCATATGAAAAAAAAATCCTAAAAATACCCCATTGTTTGGTCCAAAAAATCATAATGCTGCCTTAAGTTCGTTTTAATAAAAATAACAATGTCAAAAGACGCAGCAGCGTCTTGATGCCGAGAAATTGAAAATAAATTTTCAATTATGCGCCCCATGCTTTTCTGCGCACTGAGTTGACCGATATTTGAATCACTTTAAAAAAAAAATACATATATTTCACCATGATGATAAATGTGCAGTCATATAATTATTTTGTACAATACAAGCAAATTAGGTTTCTAATAATTAACTGAAATCAGCAATGCATATGCGATTCAAAGGGCAAATTCATAATCACATAAGTTTAAGTTTTGCATTCACGTAGCATTGAGATATAAACAAAGTTTCATGTATGACGCTTGCAGCCACTAAATCCAGCAACAGCAGCAATGGCGGACTAATTCAATTAGTAGCGACGAATCGGCCGATTGAATCGACTAATCCAGCAGAGCGTGTATATAACTCATGCCTCGCCGCGTTTCACAGTGCAACAGGACCAGAGTAGAAAAGCCGCATCGTTAATTTAACTTTAAATTTACGCGTACAATTTTCGGGGTCAATCCTGTCCATCTAATTGCACCGGGATATATACTAGTGTGCGCGGTAGGTTCTAGGTTCACTTCGTGGCAACTTTCAAAAAATTAAAATTAAAAAAAAAAGATTGTCGAACGTACCGAGAAGTTGCATAATTGTTACCCAGCTAACTTTTCCGAGTAAAACGTTTAATATCACATCAGGGCACGCTTTCATGGAAGCAAAAACTTCATTAATTGAGTGAAAAATGAAAGTTAAAAGAGATTTTATGTTTTTTCGTCCATCGCTGTTTTTCCTTCGAAACGAAATTCTAGTTACTCGAGTGATAATCCCAGAAAACAATTTTATTGATCTTGAAGATCGAACTGAAGATTAATCTCAAGTCGAAACTGGAGATTGAACTTGAATTCGATGTAAGATCAATCGTAGGCTTGAACAAAAGTTTCATCTTAAGTTAAAGCTTATAAAAAAAAAAAACTGATTGACAATGTAGAATTCATAGATATATGAGCTTTAAATCTACCCTAATGCTGTCAGAGTTGCTACCCTTCCCAGATGTTTTCTTCGACTTCAGAACCACCGATTGAGAAAGCCACTTATTTTTCAAAGAGGATTTGCAAGTGTACAAAAATTATGAGAAAGTTATATGCGCATGAATAGCTTCGGTTTTCATGATAGTTTGTTTTGTTTTAAAATTATACCTGTACTAAGAAAAAAAAATACTTGTTCTCCGATTAAGTGTATATCGCGATCTCTTCATTCGAACAGTCATTACTTTCATAGAGGGACCCTTTCGCAGGAGGAGCTCGAAATTAGAGAAAAAAATATTCAATATATTTTGCAAAACTTTTCTTATACAATTTTTTTATCAAAAAAGTTTTATGAATTATTTGTAAAGAGAAAAAGGGAAGAGGACCCTGACAATGTTTGGATGGATTTTAAGTTTGGACGTGCTTTTTAATATTTTTAGTTAAATTTTAAGATCAATCTTACGACTGAAAATTCGGGCCAAATTATGCAAATGCTGCTCGGGCAATTGCACAATCGGTATACCAAACAAAAAATCGTGAAAAATGTCGTTCGGCATGGAATCTCGTTTCAAATATTTCTCGTTAAAAAGTTTTAATATTCTCACGGGAACGATATGTTGCGCTAGCGAGATATGTATGTGTCTTTTTCACAGCAACATATTGACGCTTATAGTTCTTCGTGGCGAAGAAAATACAAAAAAATATATATATATTTTATTACCGATCCCAGAATATCCCTACAGGGTACTATACATAACAGTACAAGGATCGAGGACACTCGCGATGGGGTATGGGCGCGAGATTTATCCTCGTCTAACGAGTTTCCGAGACGCTGCATACACACCAGAGGGTACGAGAATTCATCACTCTTGATCCGCTATGTATGCTATGTACATATGTATTGTGTACCCCGACTTTTTTGCTATACCAATCTCGAGAAAGAAACAACAGAATGAGAGAGAGAGAGAAAGAGTTCACACTCTGGCCTATACAAAATGTCGGGGGCTTCATACATTTTAATAACGGAGATATATTGAAAAAATTTGCACGTGATTCGTCGTCTACAAGCGGGACGGTGGCTCGCGCGAGAAACAGGGAGAGAAAGCTTTCGCGACCTCTTCGAGTGATCGGGAAAATGAAGTCGTCGACACAGTTAGAGAAAGAGGTCAATCTCTCTCTCTCTCTCTCTCTCTCTTTTCTGCTTCTATTCGCGTATACCTATGCATTTATGTATAGAACACGCTGCATTTACTTTCCACCATCATTCCTAGTGAAGCCAGCTGCTGGTCGAGGAAAAACCACTCAAAATCCGCGTCCCTGTCGTGTTCTTTATTACTATATTTTTCCTCTCACTCTCTCCTTCATCCTCTCGCTCTTCGCTAAATCTCGCCGTGACTCATCTCCCGATGGTATTTTTAATCTCAAAATACATCACCGATGGAGCTTCACCAGTGTCAATATTTATTCTTTAACGGAGGGACAAAGCGAGTTCTCACGGGGTTCAAGGAGCGCGCTTTTCGTTGCGCCATCACTGCACAAGCAATGGCGAACGTCATATACTGTACGGAAAATGTCAATATAATGTTTTAGTTCCTTGCCGCCGGAAGCATTTTACAGCGGACCGAAAATTTTCATAATTCTTGGACCGTGGCATCATGAAATTCACGAAACTCCAAAGCATTCAGGACATCCACAAGAACTCCGGTGGATGCTTGTAAGCATTCTACGAATCAAGCTTTTGATAGTTGATAGCCATTTAACAGTTTCGATATTTCAATTGATACAGATCCTGCTTCAACGGTATAGCTCGCGTTAAGCACGAGCATAATAATAATTTGTAACTTGATTGAAATCCTTGTAAAAACTAAATGCGTCAGTTGGATTTAGGTCTGAACACATTTTTATTTTAATAGCATATAGAAAAATGAGTATAGGAGAGTTCAAGAAGGACAAGACATTTTTTTAGGGTGTTTCGCATTTTTTAATCATTTTACTTCCTCATAAGGGAAGCATTGTGATGGTAAAAAAAAAATTTAACATTTAAATGCCTGTGTGTTAAAAATATCCCAAAACGTCCAGATATCATACTTAGAAAAAAATTCGTGGGGTGTGTGTGTGTGTGTGTGAGTGTATAATCCCTGCAAAATTTCAACAGTTGGATTTCGAAAACTACTGAAACAGTCGTGAGCAAACTTTGAACACGCAACTTCAGCATGAGACCTCACTTATTTATTAAAATTTTCGCCACGATCTATAACGAGTGTCCATGACGAGTGCTTACATGATTTTGAATGTTTTCATAAATGTCTGTGATCGCTCTTACTTTCGTAAATTTTCACTTATTGGCTTGAAAACTTTTACACAAATCGGTCAAGAGACAAGGATATCTGGTATTGTATTCGGTGAGGATCGCTCAACGGAATCGGATTTCACGAATTTTTAAAATAAATTCATAATAGCTCTAACTTCTGCAAATTTTTTACATCAATACGTTACACGCTAAGAGTGCATGGCCATAATTATCACAATAATTGCTTGAGGGATTTGAATTTTAAAAAAATAAATAAATTTACAAAAAATCCGGATTCGCTTTAATTTACACAAATTTTAGGATATCAGGCTTCATTCGCGGCTTATTTTCGACATCAAAAGAATATTTAAAAATGATAATCGGCATTAAATTTTTGAAAAATCAGTAAAAAAAACTTCGGGTTCCATTAGATTTTTTAATTTTTCAAATGTTATTGAAAAATTTGTGATAGCTGGTGTATTGAAAAAAGCGTGCAAATTAGAAATTTACACATTGCTTCCTCGTCATTTTATTTCACTCTCAAAGCTTCCTCTATGAGAAAGCGAAAATTTAAAAACTCACTTGCTGATAGAGGAATCTTTGTGAGCGAAATAAAATGATGAGAAAGCAATGTGCAAATTTCTGATTTCTTTTGCAACTCAAATTAGTTCATTACTGGGCGTTCTCATAATCAATTAATTTCACTTTGATGTGAAAGTATGTGCCGAAAATCCAAACATTCATACGCTGACGCGTATATAATTTCTTTTTTCTATAATCTGAAAATAAAATTTGACGAAGTTCGAGAAAAAGAGAAACTAAAGAATGGCTTTTTTCATCACAAAAATGAGTTGAGCGACCTTAAAATATTTATTTTTGAATGCAAAATAAAATAATGGCAGTTTCAAGTTTCAAATATTGATTACTATGTCCACTTGAACATAGCAATTGAGTATTACGTTTCTCAATAAAGATGCCAAATTATTCATTCATTCGCCCTAATGTATACATGTATAACTATAAGGATTTGTATTTTTTTTCTGATTGCCTGGCACTATTTTGCTCAGCGATAACTCTCAAAAATGATGTGACGGATTTCGATGAAAATTTTTTTATGAGATGGGCCTAACAGCGGAGCAAGAGCGGCGGACTGAAAAAATGTGCTTCGTGCTCTCACTCACGAATGTTCATTCACACGAGCTAATCCGCGAGATAAAGCTATTATTCAGCTCCCTCATTTTCTCCCGTCGAGGTAGAATAATTGAGTCGTTCTCGCATTATGTGTTGATTATACCATTGTCGTTTCTTAATTTAATTTAATCTTTGTTCCTAATCAATCCTAACGTATTAATTAGCCACATGCACGATAAAGTCGGTATACATTGATATTATACAAATACACTGTAGCTGTTGAATAAAATGCAGTTCGTCAGTAGTAAAGTTTATTCGGGGTTGCACAGGTTAGTAGGTAAACAACAACGACCACCGAGCACAAACTCCTTGCTAGAACATAAATTTTCGTAGGTTCCTGTATGTTACAGTATATAATATCCTATGATGATCCCTTTGCCCAGACGATATCGTGAAATGCCTCAGCAGGTGGCTGATACAGAATATTGTTAAACTGACAACTTTTACACTCTTTTCGTTATACTTTTATTCACATAAATACGGTGTGACAACGATACTCATATTGTCCTTTAATTCTTCAACTAATTTGCATCAAAGTTGAAATTTTCTTCAATTAAAAAATTTCTACAATTTATAAGGAAACATTAATAGTTTATACAACTATCCCAAATTCTCCATTGACCTTTCCTATATAGCTTGAATATCTAAATCATTGTTCGAGCAATAAAATTAGTTGTTGCAAAAATGCATCTTTGTCACTTTTTTGATGAAACATTTTCCTCGGTATGAACGCCACCCCCGACGTTGTACTTGACATGAATAGTATTATATACCATGTGCAGCAGTCTACAGAGAAGAAAGTTCGCTCAAGGTTAATTCCGGCTGATTCTGGGTCAACATTTTGCCGTGAGAGCGATGCGCGCGAGTATAATGCTTCCGATGGCTTCCCTCGTTTTGCCCTTCTATTTTCATGGAATCGACGCAATTTCTCACAGTATATAGAACGAACTGGTACAGGACGAGGCTGCAATCCCGCGGGTTGATGAATTCCTTACCCTCAGCTCCGATAACCCTTGAGAGGAAAAAGAAAAATGGCGATCAGCCAAGATCAATATTGAATTATTTCTATACAAATCAGGTATTCGAATGTCCTAGTAATGGACGATTTAATCAGTTTTCTTTATATAATTTCCGCCACTGATGCGCATGTAGGCAAATAAATGTTCTCTTTTGTAAAAAAAAATAAAATGAAATAAAAAAGAGAAGGCTGTAGTCGCCATTATTGCCTCTATCCGAGGATAAATGCGATGACCCTAGGAGGTAATAATGATCGAGTGATCGTTATCACTTCCCACTTGTCGGTATTTACCTTATTCTCCCTTGATCGCGATGTGCAATTAATTCTCATCATTCAACTGAGCAGGTTTGCTCATCGACAAATATTCCACTTTGACACTGTGAACCGCTCTATATCCTAAATTCGTTCGTTTCGATATTCCAAATTTTTCCATCGATCCCGAAAGGACACGTCAAGTTTGACCACCATGACCAACCGTAATTAGTACCAGAAACTTCCGCGGTTATACACACAATCCTCTCTCAACAGTTCGCATATATCCTCATTCGTCATTTCATTACTCACGATGTAAATTTTGTATATGTCGAGTGAGACCATTTCAAACCAACTATATAGCACCGACGAGTTACAGTTTTCCCATCATTTTTATCTAGCCCCGCGGCCGTTAATCGTCTGATGCGATGATGCAGCTAATTACGTGGCGTCAGGACCGTAAAAAGAAAATGATAGATGGCAAGTTCGTAGAGGGACAAAAGGAACAGAACAAAGGAAGAGAGAGAGACAGAAAATGTGTTTAAATTTCTTTCTTTTCCCCTCTCTCTCTCTCTCTCTCTCTCTCTCTCTCTCTCTCTCTCTCTCTCTCTCTCTCTCTCTCTTTCTCTCTTCAAAAAAGTGTTTTTCTCAAAAATAGAACGTGATCTCGAATAACGAGATGAGAGGGTGTGTTAAACGTCGTTTAAAAAAAATAACGACGTCAATCAGGATTGTGACGCTTTTTTATCGCTCTATGCAAATCATGCATGCATGCATCCTATCCATAGCCAAGCATTCACTCTCTTTCTCTTTCTCGTTATTTATTATCTTGCTTGCTCGGCATTTTGCCGTACACTTTTTCGCGCCGCTGCGCCTAAATCGAGCTGACGGGTTCGTGACCGGACCACGCCTCGCGCGTGTGTGCTGCGACTCTAGACCGTAGTGATTAAGGCGCGTATACATGGGGATGAAGAGTATAGCGTCAGATCGCCATTCCCCAAGCTGTACTTCGTTTAACCATAACCATGTTATAGCATATATATATATACACGAATATTCCGAGCAGGTAAATACCTGACCTCAGCAAAAACTGTGCAGCATGCAAATTGGCCGGAAGTTACGAGGCGCATTGTTGGACGGGCCAACAACCATGTTATATGCATACAAACAAACGTGTATTTGTCTATACATACACGTTGTGCCGGATGATTTATGCGAAACAAAGCAGGACGGGATATGTACTAGCCTCGTTTTCGGTGGGCACTTTCAGCGTTTTGTTATCTTTCAGCTTGGAGATATTCAAAAAGAGAAAAAGAGCGAGAGAAGGAAAGGATGAAGAGAGAGAGAGAGAGAGAGAGAGAGAGAAAGAGAGGGAGAGAGAGAGAGAAAAAAAATTCAGGACGAAGGTGCTGATTACGCATATAATACCATGAGCCAACAAGCACTTTTCGATAGCACGAAACTTCGACCCACACTAATATTCACCTTCTGTCTCGAATAATTCTTCTCTCTGAGCGGAACAAAGATAGCCGAGTGAGAAAAAATATATACTCGCTCGAACGAAAATAGAACGAGCCAAATCTTTCAGATCTTTGACAACGAGCCTCCCCGACGAATAATAAATCAACGCAAAGTCATCGTATATATACATGTCAGGCCAACGTGTTCCCGACTAGAAATATCTGCTCAGGTCCTCGTAAGGCTTGCCTAGTTTGAACATAAGGTCCCGGTAAGGCAAACCAGTCGGGAACCTTATCAGGCACGTAACGCGATTTGATCATAAGGTCCTTATCACTATCACCTCATAAGGTCCTAGTAAGGAGTTCCTGATAATGTTTTAGTAAGGATTACCTCACGATCCGTGTGGAAATGTTGGTCTGTATAGTTTATTATTTATAAATTAGCAATTAGGAATGATCGATGAACGAATATAAAACTGTTATTCTATTATTTTTGAAAACCCTGTAAATTTTGCAAAAAAAAAAAAGTCATTGACTGGGATCGAACCCGGTATCCTCCAATCGACGAATTCAGCACTTTCGATCCTTAAATAATTATTTTAAAAAAAAATTAAAGTTTTCGGGGGGTTTTTTTTTTTACGAGTGCTTCCGGCTTCGTATTCCGGACGTTATTTCGTCGAAATTAATTTTGAGCCTACCTGAGATTTTACCTGAGACCTACCTAACGACCTACCTAACGACTGACACGCTACCACTACGCTACTGATTCCTTATTATTTTCCTGTATTTAAATGACATACAAGTTCCAATGAAAAAGCGCTGTCTCAACGGGCTGGATATAATAGCGTGATATTCAGTAAACAGGTGATATACAGCAAAAAAATTTATTCCATTGTTAATTAACAAATGGATTTGTTTAATAATAATTGATATTATGTTGTTTATTAATAATTATTATTATGTAATATGGCTGGATAGAATAGCGTGATATTCAGTATAAAGGTGATATACAGTGAAAAAATTTATTCAATTGTTAATTAACAAATGGATTTATTTAATAATAATTGTTATTATGTAATAATGATAATAATAATTGTTAATTAACAAATGGATAACGCAAGAACTAGAAGCATTGAAATTATAATATTCATGTAATTAATTTACTTAGTGGACCTTAGCTAACAATTACATTTCTCAAGATCCATGATATAGTTTAAAAATGAAAATTGTTATTTCTCAATGAAATGTTATTTTTTCCTTTCGAGTTTACGCAATCTTCAAATATGATCATTTTCATTTTCAGCCGAATTATTTCGCTGAGCTATTGGCCTCGAAAATGTGTAAGGCAGCGATATTGTTTATCCTCTATCCGCATCTCACTCTCACCTACAGATGTCACTGTCGCTCTTTCTCTTTCGTTGTTTTCCTCTCGCCCTCCAACCCTGCCCAGTCATTCTTTCTTTCTCTCCACGCATACGCGAATAGTTTCCGAGGAATCAGCGGACCGCGCTATCTCTCTTTTTTTCTCTCCTTCCCACACGCGTGCCATATATATCTATATATGTAAAAACTCGGATAAAACGGATGGAGCTGCTATGCCTATGCTGTACGCGCGAATTTTTTGCGATTGCTACTTTGTTGCTTATACATACATATGTATACGCATAAACTTGCTACAACACTTTACAACTTGTAACAAGTTATACATTATGTAGTAACAATGCTTTGTACCCCAAAGATTAATCTACGTTCGTTATATTTTCACTTTTATACATTATACACTTTTGTGATTGAATTTCATTCTACCATTTCCAATACATAAAAAATGTTTAAATTTTCGAATTTTTTATTCTTTCCGAGTTATCCGAGTTTTCGCTTATTCAAGGTACCCCTCCCCAGATTATCTCGGATAAACGAGGTTTTATTGTATATCATAGGTATATATAGGCATAGCCACGGCATAGCTTACAAAAAAATACTCTCTTTAATTATTAAAAAAAAAATAATTGGGATTTAAAAAAATGTTGAATTAATTTTAAATTTTTATAAAGTAAATTAATATTTTCTAATATAAAATTAATTAATTAAAGTAGTTAAAATAATTTATTTAGTAAAACAATGAAAATTAAATTTAAATATATTCTTTCAAACTTTCAAAAAGAAGTGAAATCCCCTACAAATACTTTTAAAAACTCAAGCCAGCATGCAGTTTTTGGTTTATTATTTGAAACATTTGCAGACAAATAAATGATCATTAATATATTATTATTCATTTGCAATTATGAACGTGAATGATAATTAATTGATTAAAAAACATAACCGCAGAGGTAAAACTTTTTATAACAAATCTGTGGGAACTACATATCCATTTTTTTGCTGGATTTTTTGCACACAAAATTCTAATAACATACCAACGCATAAATAAATGAAGTAGGTTTCTACTTGTCGGGAACTGACCATAATCTATTCGGGCAGGGCACTGTGTAAATGTTGACGATCTAATAGATGAACCGGGAAGACGGTACATCGAATTGAAAATTAGCTGTATCATTCTGTTCTGTTCGGCGTATAAAACTATTTGTTTACAGAATTTTCTCTCAAAATACTCTGGTTTGAATTATGAATTGAGGATTTCGCGGGAAACTCACATGGGAGGCCTGATAGTACTTTAAAATTTTCATGAAATTCTCTTCCTGAGTAAGCAGTACTGAGGACCTTGTGAGGCATTGGAATGGATTGCCTGATGATACTTTAATATTTTCATGAAATTTCTTTCGTCAGGAAGAATACCGAGGACCTCGTGAGGACCTAGCATGGGTTGCCTGATGATACTTTAACATTTTCATGAAATTCCTTTTGTCAGGAAGAATACTGAGGACCTCGCGAGGAACTGACATGGATTGCCCAATGATACTTTAACATTTTCGTGATATTCTTTTCGCGAGGAAGAGTACCAAGGACCTCGTGAGGAACTGGCATTGAATGCCTGATGATACTTTAACATTTTTATGAAATTTCTTTCGTCAGGAAGAATACCGAGGACCTCGTGAGGAACTAGCGTGGATTGCCTGATGATACTTTAACATTTTCGTAAAATTCTTTTTGTCAGGCAGAATACCGAGGACCTCGTAAGGAACTAGCGTGGATTGCCTGATGATACTTTAACATTTTCGTAAAATTCTTTTTATCAGGCAGAATGCCGAGGACCTCGTGAGGAACTAGCGTGGATTGCCTGATGAGACTTTAACATTTTTATGAAATTCCTTTCGTCAGGCAGAATACCGAGGACCTCATGAGGAACTAGCGTGGATTGCCTCATGATACTTTAACATTTCAATATGTGGGGCATTCCTTGTATGTTCCAGATGAGAAAATTGTGAGGCATGCCTTGGTAAGGCATGCCCTGCGTTTACCATCTGAGGACCTTATGGTACTTCGGGCATGCCTTATGACTATTTCTAGTCGGGTTCTTCATAAACAAAGTCATGAAAGTTTGTCTTTCTTTCCTTCTCTTTCTTCTAATGATAGCTAAATAATAAAACACTTTGGCATATATCGTGCCTATCGCAGCTGTGAATACACTTATATTTCAACGGTATACATATAAGATCGGCATATCTTACTTTACTAGTTTTATTCGTCGTAACCTCTTGCGCTCGAAACTCCCTTCAGCACTGACTATTTTCTTTCAAGCCTCTATATTTTTACTGGAGTATGACCGAGGAACCATACCGACGGTACAGAGAGTCCAAGTAACTATTTTGATTCATCGTAGCCTCATTATCTTACGACACGCTCTCCATCGTCAGCCATTTTTCGTTTGCTTTCCTTCGTTTTCATTGTCATACAAGTCAGCGAACGATTGCAAAGTATAGCGCTAGAGTGCACCGCAAAGATTCAACGATGACAGAACCCTGTGAAGGCCTCGCAACAATGAGCAGCAAAAATACGAATGCCATGGGCGTTCTGTTGACCAGTACCGAGCGTCATAAACGGAGAACGTTTGCGCCACTGTGCGGTGGTTTTCCCATTAGCGTTAACATTCACATCGTTTTGTGCTTTCGTTTTGTGCCCATATACACACGTATGTAATGAAATGGTGGAGTGACCGGAAGCAACGCATCCTTGTCGCTTCTATTTTCAATCCACGCCCTGACCTATTTTCCATCCATTCCAATGATTCGTTCATTTACCGAAGTGTTTATTTGATGAAAAAAAAAGGAAAAAAAATTATTCGTCGCCCTGCCTTCGGCTTTTCATCTGATTTTGGGGACGCATCTACTGGAGACGCGTACCAAAAAATAATCACTCTATAGGTAATGAGAAGGAAAAGAAAGAATTTTGTCAAAATACTACTACCCTTGTCCTGAGAGCAATTTATATACGTGTATAAGCAAACATTGGTATCAATCGTTATACATAAATATATATGGAAATGTATTATAATTCATGTACGTCTAAAAGTTAATTTTATCAGAGAAAATTGAATAAAGACGTTGGGGAACCATCGAAACTGAGATAGATAGATAGAAAGAGAGAGATAGAGAGAGAGAGAGAGAGAGAAGAGAGAGGGAGAGAGAGAGAAGAGAGAGAGAGAAGAGAGAGATGAAATAATTGTCGGACAACAAGTATAAAAAATACGATCGCGTATGAGATATCTCGTAATATTTATAATACAGCCAGCGTACGTATTATATAGGAAGGTTTTGCTAGATTGGAATTTACGAGACACTCGGAAAGATCTATGAGTTTCTCTTACGGCGGTTGGTTCGAAGTTTTTATGTTACATATATATATATATATGTATTGATCGTAAAAAGTACACGAACATAAGCACATTGTCCCGCTCTTTATTTAACGCTCATGTCCGCGTTAAATAAAATATATAGCGAAGGGTGCAATCAAAACACGCGACCACAGATTTAGACCTTTTTGACGGCCACACGTTATACCCACGCTCAAAAGGGCTTATCCTATATACACCATTGCTATACTTTGCCATGACGCACATCGCATAAATCTGAAAACAATGAACGCGACAAGACCAAAAAAAAATTGCAAGGAAATTTTTTAAAAATTGAGGCAAAACATACCCTGGAGAAAACGGTAAATTGTACCAAGGACGTTGAAAATAAGTGATAAAAAAAATAATAATAATGAAAATAAGTGGAAGGAGAGGAATAGAAAGTGAGCAATGTACGCATGGTAGACACTGAGAAAATAATTTTTCTAAAAATAGAATGATATAAAGGGTCAAGAAGAGACAGCGCGAATAGAAAAAAAAGTGATACGTGTGCAGCAGGCCCACGAGAGAGAGAGAGAGAGAGAGAGAAAGCTGCGAGAATTAGCCGGGAGAACGAGCTCGTCGCGGCCTATCGGTGCATGCAGGACTCTCATCCCTCTCGACGTCCCACCCTTTCACTCCAGCTTTTTTTTCTTTCCCTCCCAGCCACCCTTTGCTCTTTCTCTCTCTCTCTCTCTCTCTCTCTCACTCTTTGTATTCTCTCGATGACGTATCTTTATGGTTTGTCATGCGGTTACGGTTATAGCTTGAGCTCGTAGTATATGTCCCAGCGGTGGTCTGCACAGAGTGTCCGACGACGGACGAGTGGATGACCATTATCCAAAGCATTTTTTTTTTAACGCCGACAAGAGGACAGGTGGGATATGGGGAGGGGCAAAAGGGGAAAGAGGGTAGTTTAACTCAAGTGAGAGAGACAGAGTGAAATGAGAGAGAGAAAGAGGATAGTACAGGAACGTAGTGTGTTAATAAAATCCGCTAGTACACCGGTCCAGCATTGACCACTACCAGGCAACGAAACGTATTAGCTTTGCTGCATACTTACGGTATCTGCTCTTGTCCAAGAGAGATGGCTCTGTACTCTCAGAGATCGAGAGAGAGAGAGAGAGAGAGAGAGAGAGAGAGAGAGATAAAGAGAGAATGAAAGACCGTATCTTTATCACGTTGACTCAGTAGAGTGTATGTGGGTATATTAAGCAGACATCCAGAATGAAGCCTTTACCTCTCGCTGGTACATCCACTACATAGATATCCTAATAGGTTTATATAAAATATTCTATCCTCTAGGCTCTGCACGCGTTTTTTCTTTTTTTTTTCTTTCTAAATTACATCCACTGCCACTGGCAGAGGTCCGCTGGGGACAGCAACAGTGAGAGAGAAAGAGAGAGAGAGAGAGAGAGACTCGCACGACGAAACCATACGCTGATTGAATTTTGACAGGGTTTCGTCGGTAATCCCGAACAAAAAAAAACTTCAAGCCATTCAGAAAATCGTCGGATAAAAGCACATGTTTCGTTCTAGTGGAAAGAGTTTCAGGCATTCTGATCATATATAGTGATACTGCGGCAAACGAAAAAGAGAGGGAGAGAGAGATTGATTGATCGATTGATTGATTGATCGTAGATTTATTATGCCCCAGTCGTGTTATGAAGCAAATTTTGCAACAATACATGAAATTAAGAACATCGCGATAATTCAATTTCAAATCGAAACAAACTGATACAGTAGAAATAGTAGAAGTTCCATTCACATTACAAAACGAGTAGACAGATCGTATAGAGAAGAGGTACATATCGATTAAATCGGCGGTAAAACAAATACATAGGAAGTGAGAAATGAAAAAGCTCGCTGGTGCACTGATGCCAGACACTAACGCTTAGAGCTGACTGAACTCGGATTGTGCTTTCTGTACATCAATGTAGAAAAGACGCTCGAACAATAGAGTTTTGCGGTTGTGATGTCGCGAGGTAGGGAGTACCAGAAGTATACAGAGGAGAGGAGAAACGACTTGTAGTTAGGTAGAAGTGTGGCGAAAGGTTATGTCAAAGAGAGAAGAAAGAGAAAGAAAGAAGGAAGAAGAGAGAGAGAGAGAGAGAGAGAGAGAAAAGGGAAGTAGTGGAAATGAGAAGAAGATAGAAAGCTGTCTTAACGTTCTACCAAAAACAATTATTCGCACACTACGCACTCAATTACTCATGTCAAATTCAGAATTTCAAAACTCGAATGACTTCTAAAATTTATCGTCTCATTGTTACAGCAACATTTTTTTAATTATTTGTTAAAAAGAAAGTGACTCATTTTCCGGAATACTTTGCTTCTTACTTCATCTTACCAAACATCTAAAATGATGAGCCAGAGAGCACAACAATAATGCAGTTATATCACGAGAATAATCTTATAGTAATTATGATGTTTATCTGCCATATTAAATTACAAATTAGAATTCTAATATCATCTATCGACATATGTACTATACGAGAATATCGCGTACATCTTAATGCACATTGGATAGACTCGATGTGGCGAATAATAACCACCATATTATACGAAGTGGAAACAGGTTGATAATAGAAGGATTATGCGGATTGCAGAGTCGAATCACGTATGGTTCAGAGTAAACACCACAGGTTTACTCTAGCATACCGCAATTTCTGTAATACTATCTCTCTTCTTCGCTCGCTCGATCCAACAGAGAGAAGAAACAAAGCGAGAGAGAGAGAGAGAGAGAGAGAGAGAAGGGAGAATTGTTACACCGGTCAAGAACAGTACACTTGCGCTTAATGAAATATTGAAAGCTCTGCGTGCAACCAATCGCTTATATAGTGAAGTTTACACTCTAATTGCGGCTATACATAAATTACGAAAGCTCGCGGTGTTCGATTTCTCCAGTAACTCGCCATTCCTCGTTCAACTCGTTCGGTCCATCGCTATCTCCTTCACGTCATGTCCCGAGTGGACGATGCTTCGATCGAGGAATGGGAATAATTCGAACCATGAAATGCAAATCATTTTGAAAGCGGAGCTCTGAATATATAATAATTGTGAATGAGAATGCGAGAGTAAAAAATTGAGACTAAAGTTCATGAATATATAGGACGAATGTCAATTTAAAAAAAATCGATTCTGTAGAATCGTAAGCTGCTCGTGGAAAAAAAGGGCTTCGGCCGAAGTATATAAGGCTTGCTCATTTGATTCCTCGTACTCAGATATCAGTATATTACAGATAATTAAAAATAATCTAATATCGAAATAGCAATTTGCAATTATTTATGTAGAAAATAATTCTTTCGCCCAACGATGAGATGCTCCCTGAGGTATATAGAGTTGGAATTGAAGTCTTCCCAGCTTTAAAGCTTTATTGCCACTTGCGATCCTTCCAAATCTCGTTCTGGTTGCATTCGTTCTGTTCATGCACCCACCGCTGATTCGCGAAATCTCATAAACAGCAACTCCATGTATCGCGGTGTATCTCGTGGGATCCCTGCATCATTCCGTGTTACGCGCAGAGACACAAGAGAATCCCACGGTATTTGAAGCTTTCCTATTAGTTTGCACTGGGGACGCACATCCACGCACCGCACTCTTGTTCTGCTCTCTTCCCCGTTGAGCCCCTCGTCCACGGGGACGACGGTGACCTCGTATGTAATGGGACATTAATGCATTCAAATGCAATGGCATCGTCGCTCGCGCTCCGTCGCGTTTCTGCAACCGCGACGAAAACCACCCCCATACGTGGCTCTCATATTACCGAATGCGAGTGTTCTTGCTTTAGCCACCACCGCGACAAATTAGAATTACTCGGCTTCAGGCCGCGTCCAGAATATGCGGACTATTGCAATACGGGATGTGACTATGATCCGATTCCAGCGTAATCCGAATGACGAAAATATGTACAAAAAATGATTCTCCGATGGAATGATTGAGGCAGCTTATCTGCGCTCCATACTCGTCAAGTGAGTGCGGTAAATTTTTACAATCTTTACAACGTTTAGTGAACTCATAAACAGTAGCAAAGATTGTTTCGTATTACGGAATGTGGTCTTAACCTAGAAAAGTATTAATAACGATGAATTTTCAAAACCATCGACTGATAAATGCAAATTTTCATGATGATACATTTTCGTTGAGATTGATCAAAGAAAAATTTTTTTTTTTCAACAATTCAATGCATCGTGGATTCTTAAAAAAAAAGACACTACGAATTCACCACGTACATTTTTTATAGTATTAATCGTTCACAAATTACAACAGTTGGTTTATGAAAGAATTTTTTGCCGGCTAAACATTGGGCAGCAATTGTCAAACGATTAATCCTACTAAAAATCAATGTGGTGATACCATAATTTTTGGAGAAAAACTATTTGTGAAAGTAAAAAAATAATTTTAAATTTTTGGCTGAGGTGCCCATGCAATTTGTCCCAGTGCCCACTTTGCCCTAATCTCCTTCATAGATAAAAAAAATATTTAAAACTATTTCATATTATTGTCAATAATTTTCTATAGAATAAAAATTCTTTCAAATGATTTTCCAGAGGAGCTAATGAGAAATCCTGCGATTTCCCTAACAAGCGATGTATAGAAATTGATAGTAACTGATTGACCGAGATGGGTAACGGCATTAAAAAGTATATCCAGTCGTCTGACGAGTAGAAAAATTGTTGAAATTTCTGATTTTATGGTCGAGTATAATTTTATTCGTTATTTCCACGATGTTGGAATCGTTCCAATAATTTTCGTTCATCTCAAAGTATAAGTGGAAAAAAATGTTAATTGTTTCCTGGACGAGTGTCATTACAGGCAGATCAGCTGACAACAGCTCAAAAGAACGTTTTTCTTTCGTTCAGATTAATCACTTTCAGCGATAGAACTAACTGTTTCATTGGTTTGAGAACAAAGTATATAACTTGCTCATTTAATTTACTGGACTGTTTTATCTTTCGAATTAACGCGTTTTTTTATGAACGATTGTGCGTTTATACTGGCCATCCTTAAAATCCTTACAAGATGGTCTTAGTTTTTACCAGATGATTGATGACAGTACCAAGGGCCTTTATTTATTTATTTTTTGACAATTTAAGACACCATCACGCCCCATTCAGAACGTGTTCCTCTCACCTCTTCAATCTGTGTCCATTTCTCGCTCTCTCTCTCTCTCTCTCTCTCTCTCTCTCTCTCTCTCTCTCTCTTTGTCATTTTTTTGCGGCACTGGTCTGTCTTTCACGTTGCAATGCCCGCCAAGCTTAAATTAAAATCCAAATCACCAGTACACCCGACGCAAAGCTCTCTGAAAGCTCCAGGGATGCACGCAAACCTGCAAACGATATGAGAGCGATCGGAGTTTCGTTTGAGACCGCAAGCGCGCTTATTTCAGGCGCCACGGCGCGTGACTTGTTGGCTCGATAATAATACCACGTGCCTTCAACCTGGCACATATCCAAACCCTACATTTTACCTCCTCACCCTCTTTCTCACATTTATACAATTACTTTCACCCTTGAACGTTTTACGAGAATTCTGCAAACCCCGCACCCTCTCGCGCGTAATAAATAATAATTAATTGAAACTTCAGCCATCCAATTTCCTCCCTCTTGCCCTCTCACATCTGCTATGCTCCTCGCCAGCCTTCCAATTATCATTATTAACGAACACACAGTATAGAATACACATTTTTTTCTTCGAAATTGTCGTTTAATGAACTTGGCGGGTTGTAAATTCAACGCTCGGGAGTGAGACCCGTACGGTAACATTTGTGCTTAAAGACGTCGCAATTTCGATTTGATAACCTACGAATTTTCTTTATCGATCCTCATTGGCCGAAACTTGTTATACTACAGTTTATAATTCGCATGATTCTCAAGTCCCCCGTAAATTTTTCATAAAAAAGGATCTACACGAGTTATACCCTGTTTTAATCCAGTCAACGCTAGGGGCTCACTTCTTGTGCCCCATTGAAATGATCTTAGCTCTCATTATACTATTGACTAATTCAACAATTCTTTTCTGTGCGATAATAGCGTGGAAAACGATGTATAAAAAAACGAATGTATGCACGTTTTGTTTTTTCAAATAGCCATTGAACAATTATTTATTTCGGTTGACAATAAAATCAAGCTATGTGAAAATCGCTTTTGAACATATTTCGATCATACAAGTATTTTATAATGATTTTATTTTATTTTATTTCACTGAAATTTAAACAAGATATGTACGTGAACAGCCGGAGAAGGTTGAGACTGATTCTTACGATTTTCCATGTCAAGGATATGAAAGTTAATTATTTTTTTCGTTCATTTTCAACTCGAGTAGTGCAAAGCGGATATAAATTGAGCTCACGTATGGGACCGATGCCCAATGAAATTCGAATTTCATTACGCATATTGCAATGCAGAAGGGTTTACCGCAGAAGGCCAACATTAACACGATCACTCATCCGCCGTTCGTATTTTGTCCAGGGGGCACGAGAGTTTGGATTGTAATCTATGTAAAAAGGGCACGTGCGGATAGAGGAAAGAGCATATGTTGGCAAGGGATATCCCTTGATCCATGCGCGAATTGGGATTAATCGTATTAGCCGTCAATCCTACACGCATGCAGTTTACGGGAGCGAACATTTTCCATTTATCGTTTTCACTCCTGCGGCCATCATACATTTCCGTTCATTTCGTCTCTCGCCCTCTGCCCTTCTCACTCTCTCTTTCTCTTTCTCTCTCTCTCTCTCTCTCTCTCTCTCTCTCTCTCTCTCTCTCTCTCTCTCTCTCTCTCTCTTTACTCCATTCTCATGTATGTAACAGAATCGTACACAATGGAGGGAAACAATTAATAACGTTGCTCTAGTAGAAAGCTCCCCGGCGCGATAATGCGGCGAACACGCTGAGAATTTCCGTTGTCATGTGGCATGTCGATGAATAATTATTCGCACATTTGTACCAGCGTAACATAATATCTCAGGCGAGTGTATCGCTGCAAATTTTATGCAAAATATTATAATCTACTCAGTAAGGAAGTACGACTATTAGATAAAATCCAACTTTGAGAATTGAATTTTGTTATGTTTCACACGAGAACTTGGGACAAGTATGTCCTAAATGTAAGCAATTTTTATCGTATAGATTTACCATACCAAAATATATTGGTCGGCCACATCAAAGTCCTACACTGTTCACCGTTTCTTTATTACGCAGAAACCCTCATCTAAGTTATCAATATTAAATTTAACTCTGGAACCAAAGACACGAGTCGTTCGCGTCCTCAGCATTTCAACAATAGGATATATCCTTTCAATCCTTAAAATAAATATCCTTTTTTAATTCCCGATGCCTCCCATATTTTTTTTCCCCGAAAGTAGCCCAGGTCAAGTGAAAATAGCTCGAAGGATTTTTTAAAAGAAGTTTACTTCACAAAAATTATAAATTTTTCAACATTACGATGAATTTTCTGCATTTTTTTTCACGATTAAACTAACAATTCCAAAATTAATTTTACGACATTATTAATGATTAAACTTTGAGTTGAAACCTCAAAGAATACTTATGATTTTTTTTAGAATTTTTTGGAATATTTAAGGTTGTTAAATATGTCGCAGACGCTAAGGACCCATGTATTCTGTTAGAAGGTCCCGTAAAATAGTCTTCGGTTCCAGGGTTAATTATAATATATCGTTGATTTTAATAAAAAATATAATGTACCATCGCATATCCTCTATAGTATGTCACTTTTATTATCGCCCAACACTTTTGGAGCGATCTCCCTCAAAAGCGTGCGTAAGCAAATTATTGTCTATTATTCAATTTGTTCGTGGTTTTGTTGATTTAAAAAAAAATGTTAGTTATTCACCGCCTTGACTGTATTTTCTGCAATGAATCGTTCTATAATCATTCAATGCATCCCCGAAGCACGTGCATATGTTTGACACGAGTATCTTGCATTTTGTTCGATTCCTTATTCGAGAAAATAGTCGATCGAGTAGATCTAAAAATTAGCAACACGTGAACGAAAAAAATAAATATTATAATTTTCAAACTGAGTGAGAAGTTAATACACAAAATTAGATGTATCGAAATGAGTAATAACAATGATTATCCGCTATTTTTGAAAGTTAGTCAGTTTTAGGTTTCATGTAGCTAATGGTAAATCGTTATATACGTATCAAGCTTGAAGCTAGCTGAAGTTTCCGCATTCTTGTATCTATAGCGGTCGAGCGTGTATCTTTGGTTGAGCTTTCAGTCGAACCAAGAGTGGAAGGATAAAGACAGAGACAGAAAAGAGTGGAGCTGCAGAGTAGGAGCTTTCGGAGATTCAAAGCTCGACATCGAGTATCATGTACCTTTGGCAAGACGCTGTATACGTGAGTTTCACGAATAAAGCGTAATCCCAACATTTCCTTCATTGAATCTCTCCGAGTATTCCGTCCTTTTCACCTCTTACTTTACTACATTTCTCTTATTTCGTCGATTTCTCTCGCAAAGCCGAGGAAACGAAATATGATACAAAATTCTTCCGGTCGCTCGTTACTCTTGGTCAATCGAGACACGAAGATCAAGGAGAAAAAGAGGTCCTGCCGCTTTGAGTTTAAAAATCTGGAACTTTTCCGTGTGTATGTCGCTACTACACTACTAGAAATGACATTTGAAAGAATATGGAAGGGGGCATCGAGAAATAAGTAAAAGATGAGAAAATTCTTATGAAAGATCGAAAAAACGGAGTCCGATTGCTCGTTTGATCGAAGCCTGTATTTTCCACTGATCCTTTATGAACGGCTTTTGAAACGCTTCAATCTTTCTCTCTCTCTCTCTCTCTCTCTCTCTCTCTCTCTCCCTCTCTTGATGTACATAATATAAATATATATAAGTATATAGGGATAAACCTCCAATCTTAGTTAGGACGCATATGATGGACAGCTGAGCGTCTCGTTCAAAGGACCACGTTCAGAACAAGGTCTGACCACGTTTGAGAATTTTCCTTGGATGAACCTCTTGATAAGCATATTAAAAAGCGACGAAAGCCGGAGCGAAACAATCATCCCAGCTACCGAGGAATATATCTGTGTATACGTCATCAAACAATGGCCAGCGTAGGACCGGGCATAGAGCTGCTGCACACGCGGAGCTGAACGTTTGACAAACTTTCATTCGACCGCAGCTCAACCAATATCCTTGCCAACGAGTAGAACTCTGCCAGTCGTTTCTACTATGGCTTTGTGCACACTCTCCATGTTTGAGGTCGTTGGTTTATGGGTATAACCGTTTAGCTGGAACTGCATCCGCTCGATGGGGAACCAGCTAATGCTGCTTCAACGACAGCCGCAGTGTGATATGGAGCCAAAGAGAGAGAGAGAGAGAGAGAGAGAGAGGGGGGAGAGAAAGATATGCCGCCACCTAAGTCGACGAGTAACTTAAGCAAAGAGACACCCGACTTAGCGTTCTTGGGGAAACCGCCATTACCACCATTACCTCTGCAGTCTCACACCAACTCTACTTGCGACCTGCTCTACCCAAAGGATCTTATTTTATATCCTACCTCTTTCATGTTATCTTTCGCTTTCACTCTCTCTCTCTCTCTCTCTCTCTCTCTCTCTTTCTCTCAATCTCGTTCTCTTTCTCTCGACCTTTCTCTTATCGCTGCTTCCTGTTTGGTCGCTGCGATGCGTAAGTCAAGCTACAGTATCACTATAAGAGACTCTGTGGGTATCTTGCATAACGAGACACCTGAAATAACGAACCCCACAGCAAGAGCACGTAGTTGACTATGCTCTTGCAGCCAATCAGACAGAGATTCCATTTCTCTCTCTCGCTCTCTTTCCCTCTCTTGCCGCGATGCACCGAAGAGTCCGATGTTTATACATACTTTTTGTCGTCTACGAGAAATTCACTGCCAACTCTAGCACCAATTCATCCTGCGATCTCGAATGTGATCCGTTATTTTTCAACTCGTTTCTCTAACTCTTGAAAAGAATTTGACTTTTCTCTACCAATGAACATTTTTTTTAAATGTCTCAGTATTCATTTCTTCAAGACGATCTGAAAAAGTGAAAGTGGATACAGTATAAGTGATGCCCACGATGGGTCGATAAATACAGACCGAGAGTCTGCTTCGTATTTTCCCTTTGGGAGAAACGAAAACATCAAATTTCATTATTTTCAGACAGTTTCGACAGGTAAAATAATTCATCAAATGTAGAAATGAACACATTCGCAAAATTTTATGTGGAGTCTACTATATTATATACAATGGCGCTACAGTGTGTGTATGGTGCTGTAAAATTTCTGTAAAGATTTTCAGGGTAGTAAAAAATTAATATTTAGAAAGAATTTGAATAAAAATGAGGTAAAAATCATGGAATACCCCGCAATATTTATGCAAATAGTGGTACCTCGGAAGTATATGATACGAAATTGTACAGTGATACCGGGTAACTGGGATGTGCATTGTATTGCGTATAAGTGCACTGGTCTCTCACTTGGATAAAACTGCTACCACTTCTCCCTTTTCATGATGAAAAAGAGCTTTCTTCTCCATTTCAACGTACTTGCTTTGCTTTTTTTTCTGTGCTTCTGCGGGTTTTCATTCTCGCTAAAGTCGCAGCCTCGTCGACGAAGAGCTCTCGTACGAGACCACGAAACCATCATTACAAGGTTTACAATTGCAGTTACGACATTCTCGCACGTCCTGGTTCTCGACCTTTTCCCAAGATTGTTTCGTGTGTGTGTGTGTGTGTGTGTGTGTACGTGGGGGTATGTGTGTCCGAGCCCTGGGCCATGTTCCGAAAAACCCTTAACGAGCCGGCCTCATATGACTCTTATGTATTCGTAAGCGTGAAAAGGTCAACACTCTTTGATGCCTCGCCCAATTGCGCGAGTGCCATTCCAATTAAAGAACAAACATCTTAAAAATAAGTTTGTGCCTAAATAACAATGAATGAAAAATTAAAAAAAAAACGAAATGCGTAAAAAGAACAATAAGTTTTGTCCGAATAATTGAGAATTATTCGTAATAATTAATATATTGCAAAGAATGTTAATATCGTTTTCTGAATAAACCGTTTGAAATTATTTTATTGAACTATGAATTATATTTTCAACGTTTTTTTTTTTTCATTTGTAATCGTGACAGACGTGTCCAAGGACATTGAAAAATGAAGTTGTCCGCGTGTCAGAAAACCCGCGGTGTGTATAAAAGAAAGACGATAGCCCATTTCTTATCGTGAGATGTGAGCGCGGTCTAACGTGTCTGACACTTTTGACAGAAGTTTACGATGAACGTCATAAATTGAATAAAAATTTATTCGCTTGACCGTATTTTCCGGGGTGCGAGATTGTGATGAGATAAATAAGACAGCGAGTCACAGGGGAAGCTTAAGGATGAAAAGTTATCCGAAAAAAGTGTCACCCTCTCTCATGGTGCGATGTAAAAAAAAAAACTCCAAATACGCTAGTTGCACATCGTCTTTTTGCGATCATCGCGCTACCCGACCTTGCGGTCACGGGCAGCGTAACGTGAGAAAGTTGGAGTTCCTATACTCGAATTTACGTATAGGAACACCCAGTAATGATTGAAAGCTCTGACTGTGTCAGCAAGGTTTTCTGCAGTTTCCCCCTGCCCACATAATGAATGCGACGCAGTATAGCGGGTTATCGGATAGAGTGGCTATGGTTATTACATTACTACCTTCAATGGGAGGTATGTATAGCCCGTGTGAGCAGTGATGGATCTCTGAAATCTCCATTACAGATTTATTAACCCACCAACGACCTTCAATTTGATTCCTCACCAATGGCCTAAACTTACACCATTACACGTTTAAGTTTTCTTCCGGCACTAAGCAGTTTTCCCTATTGTGATATGCTGTCGTTTCACGTAGATTAAATTCTGTTGATGTATATAGTACATGCAGTTTTTTCCCCACAGGGCTCTCGCGTTAACTCAAAAAACGTGGGTGAATGATACAGTCTCGAAAAATTTTGCAATCGATCAATTTGAATTGTTCTATCTTCCCAAATAGCCAGTAACCGAGTAGCAATACAGCTGTAGTGTCAATTGGAATATAATACTTAAAATGCTAAGAATCACGAGTGCCCAAAATTGGCCTACTCGTCCAAATTTGCATCGATTCCCATATAAGACAAAAACCGACGAGACGGCTTGAGACCTATATCTATTTCACAAGTTTTTATTTCCTAATACACGGTGAAACATGTCAGGGAGCATTCTCCTATGAAAGAAACGAGTCACTCGGGATAATTGAATGACCGTCATAAATTTCGTTGGAAATAGAGAACTGGATGTCTATGTATTTATTTGGATGTGTTTATTTGAACGTAAGGCGGAATCGCGAAAACAAAAGTGATAAATAGAAGTGGACGGAGAACAATAAATGGATTGTATGCGTTGTTGATATCGCATATTATGAATGCAGCCACTTCATCGACATTGTTCAAAACAAGTGAAAGATAATCGATTCTCTGTCATCCGTTCTTCAATCATTGTTTTACGAGGAAGAGCCTTTCGATACATTGCACGTCGTAGCCCCAAAATTATTTGCTGGTAGCCCTATCGAGAGGGTCCAATACGTCATTGGTTTTTTCGTCATTCCTCCTATTCGCTTGTTCTTCCTGCTATTCATACGTGTCTACATGCGCAACAACGGTAAAGTTGTGAATGTTCTATAACTTTGGAAATTTATCATTCAATATCGCTAATATTTTTTTCGATTTTTGTCGGCTCTATCTTTTTTTTCAACATGTTGCTTCTCATTGCAAAAACAACAATTTTTTTTCTGCAAGTAAAATCATTAAGAATGCCAATTATTCGTTCTGTCAACATAGTTGCCGTTCTTGATCTCTTCAGCATAAAAATATTTTCCTACTCCGGGAGGCTCCGGATGCGTGTACTGGTGACGCACCTCAGCGAACGCGCCCGTTCGACTCTTGTCATATCGATAACATTCCTGCAAAAGTGGATTAATTTTTTCAGCTCTCATGATTGTCATTCTATCAGATTTACAAGTGCGACGTAAAATTAACAGTGTGAAATAAATTGCTGGACTAATTGAGCAGACAGATTCGAAAAGTAATCGATGCATTTGTTTACATATCGGTAGATGAGTGAAAGAGCATAAAGCACGAAAACCAAATGAATAGACGTGGCGATCCGAGTCGATAGTTACTCTCGAGGCAATGGGATGGTTCGAGAAAATGGAAGAGATACCGTGTGGTCGGAAACAGGAAGTATGAACGTCGGATCATTCAGGTTTAAGGATATAAACGAAAAACGAGAGGGTAAGACGAAGCTCATATTTATGTGCGTGTTTGAGAAAGAGCGAGGACAATAGTGAAGGAAAAAAGGGCTGAAAGAATTGCCTTGGGGTATTGGAAAAACGTGAGGCGATCCGGATGATATCGAAACAAAGGGACGAAGCCGAACGGGCTGTATAAAGATATAGGGGTGCGAGTAGAAGAAGCGAGTCATCCCTCAGGGAGACTGTAGTGCTGCTCTATCACTATAACACACAGTTAACGCGCGCGCACACACACGCACATACACAAGCGCGTGCATGTATATTTGTATTTCTGCCACCTTCTCGGTACTGGAAAACTCGCCAGTACCGTCATGGATCGCTTGAAGCAAAAGGTCTAAGCTGCGATAAATACGAAGTAGCAAAGAGTGATGATAGCCGGAAAAAGTTTGCTCTTGAGACCGTCGGAATAAAAGAGAACAGAACAAAAAGTCAGCGAAACAGCTAAATGAAAAAAATATACCAAAAGTTATCTATCGATACGGGAAAGCACGTGACGGATAATTAAGAACTAAGAAAATTAACAATTGTGAAAACCAATTGAGAGTCATGAAATATGTTACAAAACTTCCAATAGTTTTGAGATTATCCATAGTGAAATGATTCAACGGACTATAGTCAAACAGATAACGAAAAATCTAAATTACTTTAAAATAAAT
Source organism: Rhorus exstirpatorius (assembly GCA_963564615.1). NCBI lineage: Eukaryota > Metazoa > Arthropoda > Insecta > Hymenoptera > Ichneumonidae > Rhorus > Rhorus exstirpatorius. The sequence goes on from OY751313.1 coordinate 36,407,965, forward strand.
TAATTCAAGTGCTGAAAGACATCTCCACGGTTATTATAAATTCTGACAATTACTTTTACGTGTCATCAGCTTTTATAGCATTCTCCAACAATTTTATTGCAAAAATAGTCGATCACATGACTAGTCTGCCGCAAGGACTACCTTAAAATATCGAAAGACGTACTACATATTATCAACCCAATATACTTATTACACTAAAGCCGGTATATATTAGAGTTTTTATGCCAAATCAGAACATCATTCGAAATATTTTTTTTTTTTTTAAATATCTAGCCCAACAATCATGCTCTGCGTGACTTTGCTGTTTATTTTGAATAAATGTATTACGATTATCGTTTTGATCAAACAGTGAGCGTTTTATCAACGATCTCATCAATATTCTCGGAGGGATAGGGCAATGATAGAAATAAAATAAAAATCGATTGCGTCGCTGGTAATCCACGTAAGCGAAGGCATGGTATGACGAATAACATGGCTCAACGGTAATGGCCTTTCTCGTTTGCGTGGTCCGGCAAAATTCTAACGGCTGATATCATCGAAATCAACCCCGTTGACGGAACGATCAAATAGATTTTCAGAACGGATACTCAGAGAGAAAGCGAGAGGGAAAGAGAGCAAACGAAAGGTAGCGGTGAGATACAAGAAATGTCAGAGCAAAAGCTTTAACTCGGTGGTCATGCGGCATCACGTACTAACGATTCACGGTGTGGTTCGTTTGGTACATATCCGTGGAAATCGCTCTTGGATCTTTCACCTCCCTGCTTTTTCCCTTTTCCAATCCATCTATATTCTCTTCTGGGGTTTGAAGGAACGGTGAACCCATTCCCACGTCCTCCCTCCTTTTCACCATGCGGTTTCATCGAATAAACCGCAAAGTGCTTGCGCATTATCAATTTACATAAATTAAATTTCACTTTGAGAGGGCCCTGCGCTAGGAGTCGCGCGCCTCAACCTCGCTCCCTCACCTACTACCGCTCATGTTGCTCATAAGTTTACTCTTTACTACTCGTACCTAAATTTCTATTTCCCCCCGACTTCTCTCTCTCTCTCTCTCTCTCTCTCTCTCTCGCTCTCTCTCTCTCTCTCTCTCTTTCTCTCTCTCTCTCTCTCTCTCTCTCTCTCTCTCTCTCTCTCTCTCTCTCTCTCTCTCTCTCTCTCTCTCTCTCTCTCTCTCGTTAAATTTTTTTCCTTACTTTCTCACCACTTAGAAAGTATGTAAGTGAGTAGGTATTTGAATCCGAAAAGGTATTAATTAATTATATTAGAATTTAGATATCCTAGAACACAAAGAAAAACCATTTGCACTTCATGCCAGTTGTTTATCAGTCTGCATTTTTCGTACGAAAGCATAATAATAACGTTCGAAATAGCTTGCGGTTCAGGACAAAATTTGTTCCGCATACTCTACTCGCGAAGCTTTGGGATTCAATGGCAATTGAACTGCACAATGTCTCTTGACACTTTACCAGCAATTATTGGAATAAACAATAAATTAAAAATTAACATTTAGTGCAAAGCGTACTGACATGTGTCCATATTGTTATACTTAAACTTAAACAAGAAAGAATACAAATGCAAAATGGGTGGCTAAGGGATAACCAAAATTGACTGATTGGTGATAATGATGCATTCGTTCTATCATACCTTTACTTGTATGCCATAAAAATATATGAATTATTAAAATGTTCAAATGAAGTAGTCAAAAAAATGTCTTCGTCAACCGATGACTACAATATATGTGGGCGAGAAGATGCGACAATTATCAAATTTCGCTAAAATTACAGTAATGATACAGCCCCCCCCCCCCCCTCCCATGAAAAAATTTATATGCAACATATTCGTAAACTATAAAAATCATGCATGCGTTTTATAAATCTCATATAAAAATGTTTACAAGGGTAATATATATTAAAGCTATGAATTTTACATGCGCGTATAAATTGTATATATAAAAAATAGACACATGAATGTGTCAGTTAAATTGTTCACGTGTGAATTACAGAAATACATATATGCAAACTATATGAGTCACCTATGGACCTCATAAATTTTATATTTAAACTTTATAAACATATAGCAGTCTTCTATTGAATTTATCAAAAACATACAATCAAAATCTAAGTAGGTTTAACTTTATTAACTTTGTTAACTTTATTAACTTTATTAACTTTATTATCTTTATTTTCCCAAATGAGCCAATCACTGCACGGTTTACCCTTTGTGTATCCTTCATCTGTGTTGCGGTCACATCTTTTTAATTGGGGGTTTCTCGCGTCTCTGGTTTCCCGGTACCTGACGTGCAATTCGATAATTTTTCTTTCACCCACATCTCCGCCTCTGAACTATATATATATATATATATATATATATATATATATATATATATATATATATATATATCCGACGTCTCTCTTTGAACTATGTATAGTATTGTTGCACGTGGACGTGAACCCTTTTATCCTTGGGATTCTTTCGTCCCAATAAATCCTGAAATGAAAGAAAAAGATAATTAATATAAGTGAATATTAAAACTCTACATATGGGGCATTCCACTCCAATTCGACCAGCCTCCGACCCTCACCATTCTTGATTCGACTCGAGATTTTTTATGTTGTTCACCCACATGAGTAGAGACTACCATATTTTTTTTAGATTTTTATTCCATCGCGTTCTGGAGTGACAATTTTTTGAAAAAATCGATGAAACCCAATTCAATCAGCGATATCTTCTGATTTAAAAACGCTATCGGAAAACTTCACCAGATCAAATTTTTCATCTTGATGTCTACTTTTTTATGAATTTATTGAGAAAATTTTCCAATTTTTTTTTCTATCGAAAAATCAAAAAATCATTTTTCGAACTGAATGCCATTTTTAATTAAAAAAAAAAATCACAAAAAAGTACTTTGCAAAACAAAATTTTTGAGCCCTGTCTCATCGTGGGCAGATTTTTTTGTAGTTTTTACAGCTATTTGAAGCTTATTAGAGTACTCTAACAAGCTATTATTTGAAGTTTATTAGAGTACTCTAATAAGCTATTATTTGAAGTTTATTAGAGTACTCTAATAAACTTTAAATAGCTGTAAAAACTACAAAAAAAATCTGCCCACGATGAGACAGGGCTTAAAAATTTTGTTTTACCATGTCCTTTTTTGTGATTTAAAAAAAAATTGAAAATGGCAGTCATTTTGAAAAATCGATTTTTTGATTTTTCGATAGAAAAAAAAAAATTGGAAAATTTTTAAAATAAATTCATAAAAAAGTTGACTTCATGATGAAAAATTTGACCTAGTGAAGTTTTTCAACAGCGTTTTTTAATCAGAAGATATCGCTGATTGAATCGGGTTTCATCGATTTTTACAGCTCATTGAAGTTTATTACAGTACTCCAATAAACTTCGAATGGCTGTAAAAATTACAAAAGCAATCTGCCCACGATGAAAATGGGCTCAAAAATTTTGATTTACCATGTACCTTTTTTGTGAATTAAAAAAAAATTAAAAATGGCACTCATTTCGAAAAATCGATTTTTTTAATTTTGGATAGAAAAAAAAATTGGAAAATTTTTAAAATAAATTCATAAAAAAGTAGACATCAAGATGAAAAACTTGATCCAATGAGGTTTTCCGATAGCATTTTTTAATTAAAATATATCGCTGATTGAATTGGGTTTCATCGATTTTTTCAAAAAATTGTCACTCCAGAACGGGATGAAAAAAAAATCTAAAAAAATATGGTGATCCCTACCCATGTGGTTGAACAACATAAAAAATTGCGAGTCGAATCAAAAATGGTGAGGGTCGGAGGCTGGTCGAATTCGGGTGGAATTCCCCATAAGGAGTAGTTGCACGTATACCAAGCGATCGATAAATTCGACACATAGATATAGTCACACACACACACGCTCACACAATTCCCAGCGCTCTATAGGGGCATTCCCTGCCACGGAACCTCTCTCGTCCGCGGACCTGCGACCGTCACGGGTCGCGGGGCCTTTTTCGTCCACGGAGTATACGCCGGGAGGCGAGATAAGGCCGGGCCCCAGCCGCATTCAGAGTGTCCTCACCACACCGTCAAGGCGTCCCACAGCGCTAAGGTGCCAAAACACCGCTCAGGCGTTACCACACCGCTAAGACGTATTCCACCCAAAACATTCCACGAAAAATCTTTCCCCTCTCACCTCCAGCCGCTACACAATACACAATTACACTATTCATTCTTTATAAGGAATAAAACCAAAAAACATTCCCCTTCTTATAAATCCCTATTCAATTTTGTGTAAACTATAACCAAAAAATTATATCCCTGAAAATAACACTTTATGAATAATAAGTAAGCAGTAAAGTACCCTCATCTTGAAAATTAATCGAGTCAAAGATCACGCATTCCCTTTTTTCATCAAATATTTTCAATCCCCATAAAAATCTTGTTCATACGCGAGCCGAAAATCATCCTCCTCTTTTCCAACGTATGACAGTATATATACTATACATAGTTCAGAGGGAGACGTTGGATGATTTTACGGAAGAGCGTGGGGGATGAGAGATGTCTGCGGCAAGCAAGAGTAGAGCGTAAAATGACGGTGCTACATGCACCATCACTGTAAAACGCATGCAGTTCTACGACGAGAAAAAAATAGGAGAGTTGAAAGGAACAAAAAACAGGAAAAGTTGAGTCATCTCTTGTCAATCACAACAGTAAGCCACAAAGAGAGTTCTAGTGGAGACGTATATATGAGGGGAAGAAAAGTCGGGAGCTTTAATTAAAAGTATGCAGCCCCGAGGCTTTAAGGAATGACTAATATTGGAGAACGTCATTTAGCGTTACGTGACAGAAAAATGGACGATGAAAGGTCAGATCTTACGTACCTCTCTCTGTTTTTTAAACGTAAAGTCACAAGCTTTAGACAGTTGAAGGGATCGAGCACTGAGTTGGCAATCGAGTTCGCGGAAGGGGGGCGGGGTTAAAAAAGCTACGTTGATAGAGCGCTGACAGAATGAAATAAAAACGTAGGCTCTCGTACCACAGAGTCGCTTAGCAAAATGGAGAGATCGAGAAAGAGAGAGAGAGAGAGAGAGAGAGCGGAAAAGAGCGAAAAGATTCTTACTACGCCCATACCCTGAAATGTAACAGAAAACGTACCAAAGATACCAGTTCGTAGTTTTTTACCAGCGAATACTCTTTACTCCAGGCTTTATCCCTCAAAGCCGGTTTGTAATCTGAAATTTAATTGGGTCACCGCTTCTCTATCTATTTCTCTCTTTAGCCAACATCTCCTCCACCTCACTCATATAGGGGGTATGGCTGATAGCGACTCTCACTCTATTCCCTTAACCCCGTCTCTAAGTCTCTCGTCCTGGTATCTGCCGTCGGGCCTCGAGTACGTGTGTACGGAGAATGTATATGTATGCTACTCTATATCTCTCGGCTCCCAATGACTCTCTGCCATGGAATTCTCCCGGAGTATGGCCACCAGAGGCAATACAGAATGGCCAGCAAGCTTTTTCGGGTCCGTTGAACTTAATTGAAGAAAAGCTTCTCACAGAGCTACATTAACTGACTTGCCGCATCAACAAAACATATATTCTACGTGACGCCGCACAAATATCCCATTTCTCGACTACATAATACATACCCGACATGACTTGCAAAAATGGGACTGCGCACCAAGCGAATAAGTTCTGGAATTGAAAAAAAAAAATACTTTTCGCATACTTATATGAAACTATCAACGGCGAATAGTTTGCAAGCCGATTCACGGATGTGTCAAGAATTCCAAAAAGTTAAATTTTTGTAACTTGACTGTACTATTAGATTACTTCCTAAAAAAAAAACTCAATGACAATGCATCGATTCGAAAATTGCGCTAAATTTTCTGATCTCAAATGATTGATCTCTAGCTTCAGCTGAGCTTTTGATCTGCATCCCAATTTTCCAGATCCAACAGTCACCTTATCGATCCTGCTCTGCTCTGCATCCCTTTCGCAGACTATCCCTGCATATATTCCCGTACAACTGTATATTATAAATCTGTACATCAACACATATCTCCTTACATACAAACAAAAATTACGACCGGAATAAGGATCCACAAATAAGAACGTACAGAAGCAATCTGGCGTAGAGCAGTTTGCGCTATCAGATGATGCGATTTCTTCGTCAAAGCATCTTCTAAAAATCTCATAATATTATCAGTCCACAATAATATCAGTCCAATTCAAATTAATCCAATTCGAATTTGAAATTATGCCCAAGTTGAACAAAACGTTTTGGTCAAACATGTGCATCTTTGACTTTATTTATATAATATATGGAGCTTTGTCAAACCTATATTTTATAATTCTCACCGAAACTACGAGACTTGGACTCGGACCTTCGATATCTTTTCAATGTATCGGGTATAAAGACACGTACGATGAAATAACAAAAGTAAGTCGAAAGATAATTTTCCCTGGCAATATTTTAGGGTCGCCGCGGTCGTTCCCACGGGATCCCGATACGTTTTTGTTTTGCACGAAGATCCAAAGGAAGGTTGACGGGTATATACTAGTTCCAAATGCCCCCGAATCACAAGGAGGTTCGAATAATTGGCAATCTTTCTGTAGGAATGTTCGAAGTCTCCGCAGAATGAAGCAACGGCGAAAGTGCGAGAAAATTGGAATTGGAGAACAGCGAGAGATCGCGAAGACTCCGAAGGAATGGCTCGAAATCTGAGACTGCAGAAGAGAATACAGAGACAGAATGGAGTATAATAGGAATGCCAAGACTCTAGTATGAGAGCCTGCTAGAGGGCAAAACAGCAGTTCTTAATGCGCAAAGATCGCGGAGGAAGGTCGGGGACCTGGTAATCTTCAGGTCAGAGAAACGACAGCAGAGAGCAAGAGGGTGCGCAGAGAATGAAAATAAAAAGAAATTGAATCGATCTTTCAGCGCCTTAGGCACGCATCTCTTGGCCTTATTCCTCACAAAATTTCCATCCCCTATATCTCTCTGGTCAGTTCGCACACTCTTTTCAATCGTTATCAATGACGCAAGCTGCTGAGATATATATATATATATATATATATATGCCGAATTTTTTTTTACTATCGCTATCAACGTCACTATCGCGTCGTCGTTACGCCCTTTGAGATAGTGAAGTAGGCAAGTTTTTTGAAGATTACCTGTGCGTACATATTGAGGATAAAAAATTACAATGCCACAATTTCTTGATTCATATAATGTTTATTTGATTCATACACTGTTTATATACGTAGATTAAAACTATTTTTTCGCGGGCAAAAAACTCCTATCCCCTTCCATATGAGAACGACAAAGTGGAAGGAGCGCTGGCCAGTGGTGCAGAAAAGTGAAAGGGATTCAAGAGGATCCTAGTGCTATTCTGATGGATCCCAATGAATCGTGCCCTTTTGATTCTGACGATTCTGCTGAGAGAAAAACCCTTTGGTCATAAACACACGTTACATCGGCCCTTCAATTTTCCACGCAGTGGCCGGTGGACCAACTACTCAGCCTCTTTGGCAATTGGATTGGGATCTTGAAAACCAACGGTCAAACCTTTTTCTCTCTGCCTCTGGTGTATACTTTTTTGCACCTCCAGTTACTCTTTACGCTTCGAAACTTTCTCTACAGCTTGTAATAGTACAAAGTATAATTTGAAATTACCGCGTGAAAAGTTGTGAAACGAGGAAACCGTGTCGATCCGAAATATAATAATGATTTAAGAAATGCGGAATACGGGCCAGTCTCGCTGTCGCGAGACCCCGTCACTCACTCTCTCCCTGACTGTTTCTCTACTCATTTGGCGGGTTGGAAATGGAAAAATTCCAACTCACGAGCGCTAGGTAGACTATCCACAAAACCGGAAGTGACGTCACCGTCCCACAATCTTGCTGGTGGGTTGTCTACCCACGGCGGTGGTTTTCTACCGAACCGCTGTCCCATTTTACAGGTTGTCTACCCATGGTGATGGTTTTCTACCGACTGGACTGTCCCACTTGTTGTTGGTTTGCTACCCACCACCTACCAAGTTCTACCCACCCCACCGCTCACGCTCAGTGGGTTTTTCACCCACCACCGATCGAGTTCTACCCACTCACTGAGCGCGAGCGGCCGGATGGGTAGAACTCTCCCGGTGGTGGGTAGAAAACCTGCTGAGCGCGAGCGGCCAGATGGGTAGAGCTCGATTGGTGGTGGGTAGAAAACTCACTGAACGCGAGCGGTGGGGTGGGTAGAACTCAGTCAGTGGTGGGCAGAAAACCAACAATAAGTGGGACAGTCCAGTCGGTAGAAAACCACCTCCGTAGGTATAGCAACCCACCAGTGGGACAGTGACGTCACTTCCGGTTTTGTGGGTAGTCTACCTAGCGCTCGTGGGTGGGAATTTTTCCATTTCCAACCTACGTGGGTAGATTACCCAAATGTTGGGTAGAGAAATAGTCAGGGCTCTCCTATCGTCATCGTGTACAGACCGTCTTGTCTCGCGTTCTCGAATTATTTATAACGCCCTAGTAATCTTGCTCTCCCATAAATTCCTCTTTGTCACGAACGAGTGCGTGGTCGCTCCCGTACATCTCGTAAGGACGAGGACGAGGATTCATCCATTTGATAATTTCATCGACAAAACCAGGCCTGGTATTTTTCGGATGGATCTCCGTCAACAATCTCATAATGATGAGTAGCAAGTTACGTACATTTTGATCATACAAATAAAGATTTTGCATCATGGACCATCGTTCTTTATTTTACTTGATCACGAGGTGCGAGTTATTTTTAGCAATTTTTGTATTCAAAAGGAGATAGATATATAAATTAAATTGAAATCATTGAAACGAAGGTCATTGCTGTATCCGAAGAACAAATTATTTTTATGGACGTTTGTATCGCGATAAATATAGTATATCTTTAGTTCGGTATGCTTGTGTGACGTGGTCCTATTCGACAATAATTGTAAAAATCGTAATTATCGTGATATTTCGGGGCTCTTTACACCCTACATTGTACGATCCTAGCAAGAATCTCATGATTAAATTTCAATGAAACTTTATTCCGCCGCTCTTGTATTCATTTGGGTCTTTGTCTAATTCTCTTGTCCGGAATGCCTCGATCCATAAACATTCATATCCCGTCCGTGGTAGGGATTTTTTTTTGTTATTTTGATCATCGTTTACATTTCGTGAATCTTTTTCTTTTTTTTCATTTCTTTATTGAATTGAAACGTCCTTAAAAAATCTTTCCTTGCAAATATTTCTGTCTGAATAAATAATTACATTACAAGCTCGAAATGCTTCCGCATCTAGAATTTTTTTTTTCCACACATTTATTCTTTTTTTCCGCACCTCGAAGTTTTTCCGTACCTTGATTTCTTTTTACAGCTTACAACATTTAAACCTTCATCGTGGAAAATCTTGGTGAGCACACATCGTATACGTCACTTCGTGTATGAGTTTTGTAGTACTGATGTACATACGAGCTGAGAGAGCCTTACGGCAAAAGAGAGGCAGCATCGCGTAGCGAGAGAAAAATAAATAGAGAGGGAGAGAGAAAGCTTCTCTCAAAAATGGCTCAAAATGGAAAAGATAGAGAGAGAAAGCTTCTCTCTCCCTCTATCTTTTCCATTTTGAGCCATTTTGTGGTCAGCCGATGGATGGATAAACTTATCCATCGGCCAACCACAAAATGGCTCGTGCAAAATTACCAGCGATTAATAAATATACTTTTCCCCCTCGGAAATGTTGTGCTTCTTCTCCGCAGAACGCGATCCGACTGCTTCAACTACTGAGTACTCTCTCTCTTTCTCTCTCTCTCTCTCTCTCTCTCGCTCTTTCTTTACAAGCCTCAAGCCTTCTGGCACTTTTATCCGTTTACTGAGCGCACCAACGTGGTGGGAGGCATTTTCACGTATCACGTAATATATATATATATATATATATATATATATATATATATATATATATATATATAGACTAGAGTATATGTGCACACATTGATGGTGAGTTTTGCTCTAGAAAGCTCCACAGATTCGCAAGCCTCGTGAGAACCTCTCTCTCTCTCTCTCTCTTTTCTCTCTCTCTCTCTCTTTCTCTTCTCTTCTCTTCTCTTCTCTTCTCTTTTTCTCTCTCACCTAACATTATTATTCATAGTTTCATGAATTTTCATCCGTGCCCCCGGCGGAATTGGTCGTTATATTCCACAGTGAAAATCCACGCGAGAGCCCTTTCTCCCTCCCACAACATATGTATATGCTCCCTTCGCGTTCGCAACCTCTCCTCGACAAATCTGCGAGATCTGGTTTGCCATATAGCCCCCCGACGCTCGTTCACTGGATACTTCCTCCGATTACATCGGCCCATATCGAGCCCTACGAAGTGTGCTCGTATATAAACACGACTAGCCGTGGCTTGCGTGGAAAAACCGAGAAATTAACGCCGTTCCATGATGGTGAAGTGAAAAACACTCGATCGGCCATAATCATCGAGAAGCGTTATCTCGGATTTATGTTTGCCAATCACCGGATTTTAACGCAGCGATGAGGGCATTGAGAATAAAATTTTTATCACTCATCGTCATTTTCCGAAAATATGTTTCGTATTCAGTTCGCGCTTTAATTAAAATTGTCTTCGCTCCGAAACAGCGTTTCATTCAGAAGCAAAATGTTTTACTTGTAATAAATAAATGATCCTCGATGCAAAGTAACTATATTTTCATTTGAATGAAATAAATCTTTTTCCACATATAATATATTTTTATCAAATAAAATGAAAGATTCCTCAAATCGATTTTTTATTGACCCACAGAAATAATTTATCTACACGCTACTGAGAAAATTTACCACGCACACTGGCGAAAATTCCCCAGATTACCAGAAATTTTGCTAGAATGAATATTCCAAGAATTTTCAATTTTACACCCGGAAAATTCTGAAACAGCACGTTTATAACTCTACCCGAAACCTTTTTACCCAATAATAACTCAATCCAAAATTTCAGCCATCCGTATAAGCCTATAGACCAAATTACAAATTTACCACGAAACAACTGTGTCAGCAGACATCAGCAGTGGCCAACATCTATGTCCAATAACACCAGCTACCAGAATGAGACTTTCTGAAATATCTCTACCCAATTACAACGCAACTAGATAAAAGCTCTTCGAGCCTGGTAGAGCTGTAATTGGGTAGCCATGTTCGCAAAAGTCTCGTTAAATTATACCACAAATTATTTGTCTTAGATGTTAGTCTCTGCTCAAGTCTCGTAGATTTGTTTCATAGTAGAATTGTAATTTATAAAATTTGTTCACGGAGCCTAAATTCCCGTAGAGTTGCCATTAGGTACTAATGTTTTACGTAGAGATGTAAATGTGCCCGTATACCCGATATACAAAGATAATATTAACTTTAACACCGCGTTATTCATAGTAATTTCTTCTCTCTATGCGCATCAAGAAAATCGTATTTGTATCAACTAAATGAGGTCGATTGGATCCAATTTTCATATCGAATTTCAACAAATTTCAAGTAATACTCGATAAAATTTCAATACAATAACCGATGTATTAATAAATGACATATTTTTCGTTTTCCAGCTTTCGGAGGACATCGGTTACGTGCTGTACTCGGCTCTCGGCAGTTTTTACATACCATCGTGCATAATGGTATTCGTATACATAAGCATATATTTTGCGGCAAAAGCCCGTGCGAGACGGGGAATTCGCAAGCAGCCGAGACCGAAACCGGCAATGCCACCTGTATCGCCTGACATACGCGTGACGAGCTTTACGCAGAGCACCCCAGTAACGGATACGAGAAAAAAACCCAGTGCAATGGACAACGTAGCGACGATCGAAAATCAACCGGTTCAGATACCAATCGTCACGTGCGATTTTGCCAGTGACGTGAGCACATCAGAGAACGATCCCGGAGGCGGTAGTTTGGCCCTCGAAGAAAAAGATACATTAAAGGTCCGTATCGCGTCGATCTATTATAACGACTTTTTTCTCTCCCCTCAAGTCTCTCGAGGCGTTGACAGAATCAACTACCAATCAATGAATTTGAAAATTACGAGGCCATCGCGCTGAAAGATTGAGGCGATGCGTGTAATATACCCGTGTTGATAACGAATCCCCTTCCCTATTTTCTCCGAGACTGCTGATATTTCAGAAAAAAAGCAAATTAGATTTTCATGCAGGATGAAAAGAAGTATATGAAAAGCTAATTTGCTTTTGGCCGAAAAATCAGCCGTCTCGAAAAAAAATAGGGAAACGTGGCGGGGAGTTCTCTCGGGCGTTCATCGCGTGTCTTTCACATCACTTTAAGTCTTAGTCTTGGTTCCTTGCAGAGATTTAAATGGCGAATTTTCGTACAGTCATCCAATAGTAGTTATGTCGACACAGCCAAGGATTTTGCGAGAACCCTGCCTCGGTGGTTTCCGAATAGAGACGATAGTTCCCCTATTCGAATGAAATTACGAACTTCAGAATTTTCGGAACGTATTCCATAAGAATATTCGATTAACGCTCTCAAGTTAACACATGTTTTCGGCCAAACTATACCGAATACCCTCCTGAGAATAAGAGATATGTTTCAGTATTTTTCAGGCAGCCATCAAACGCTCCTTTATGATATTATCTGGTGCACTCTTTACAAATTCACCCTCTCGTGTTACCGGTGAACTGTCATCTCTATTCTTAAACGACTGAAGCAAGATCTTCGCAAGATTCTTCTCCGTGCCAATAGGTGACGAAGTAAGACTTTGCAAAAGCTCAATGCATAATTTTATTGGAAGACTCTGGAAAAGCCTCCGAATAAATTTTAGTGAGACACTTAAGATTTTCGTCTCAAAGTAAAGCACAAAGCAAGAAGCAGGATGCATTCGAATAATATTTAACTTATTTTTTTTCGCAATTTTAGTATCAGTATCGCTTATCCAAACTGCTGTCTTGTTCTTGATAAACAAAAAAAATCGGACGATATATTCCGCCAAAAATACGATGTCGTACGCTCGTAAATATTATAATGATTGCAATAAACGTTGAGTCATGGATCTAGTAGAAAAGTAACGCCTTGAGAGGATTAACAATAACAAAAAGACATGTATCGAGAAAAATGGAATTCATTGATTCGCACGAATGTTATATCAGAATCAAGCATGATGTAACCGAAGCTAATGAGGCTCGTTGAGCAAGGAATAGCGGAAATATTAATTTTCCAAAATCCTGATTATCCCTGAATCAAGGAAAACCATTTTTTTTTTCCTCCATGCGTCGGCATGTACACAGCAATCGACTCGTCGCGGAATAAATTTAATAACCTAGCCGATGAAACGTTAGGTGAGCATGCCGATACCGATGCAGAAGACGAATCTAAAGGCGACGCTGTCGGTTAACGGTTCCGGCGACGGTGCCTCGTCGGGTCTGCCAGGGCGTTGCAGAGCCCCGAGCGTCGGTATCGACGTTGACATGGTCTCCGAGTTCGATCCATCCTCGTCCGACAGCGGTGTCGTGTCCAGGTGCGCCGTGGTCAAGCCTCTTAAACTGAGACTTTGCAGGCCAATATTCGGCCGTAAAGCGATCGGAAAGCTCAAGAGGGAGCACGCGGACCCGGGCAAGCACTCTGCCAAAGAGACGCAGGATGATACGAAGCCAGTGAAACCCCGTGATCCCGAGCGTGAGAAGAGACGACTCGCGCGTAAAAAAGAGAAACGCGCGACTCTCATACTCGGCCTTATAATGGGAAGTTTCATAGCATGCTGGTTGCCATTTTTCTTCCTTTATATCGTAAAACCGTTGTTCCCGACTCTCGATATACCGATCCAGGCGTTCGCAATTGCATTCTGGCTTGGTTACATGAATTCCGCCCTCAATCCCGTTATCTACACGGTATTCAACAAGGACTTCCGTCGGGCATTTCGTCGAATATTGTTCAAGTGATTTGTGGCAAGGTCGGTACAGAGTCCGACCTGGACCACTCAGCAGCAGGATTGCCATGATCCTAATCACGAAACCAGGCAACGCTGGTGAAGAGACAAGATAAAAACGTACGTGCGATGATTTTGAAAAAAAATTTTTTTTTTTTAAACGACGCGTTACGATGACCGTTTGTAGCACCATCCAACATACGTAAGATCGAAGCTCCATGAAGAGCAGTACATACGAAGCGCCAATGAAGAATACGCTTAGAAAAATAAGAGGGATAGAGGGGGGGGGGGGGGGAGTTTCCCACCAAAAGCATCTTCAAATCTCGTTTATCTCCGAGAGCCACAAGTAGGGTATATGAAAAGTTGTCGACACAGAGTCATCGAGAATCTGCCTCCTATAACCGGGAAAACAATCGGCCCAACCACGGGGCTTAATCACCAATTAGTGCTGAAAGAAAAAAAAATGGCAAAGGAGTATATTGAGATAAAATAAGAATGAGAAGAATGTTAGACACATTTTAAATTAGGCAATTTTGTACGTGACTGTGTATTTCGCAGTTGCGCTACCGAGAGTCCCTAGGCTACGTGCTAACGTATATAATGTATATATAGTTTACACTAGTACCGGAAAGAGAGAAGGAAAAGGGTCAGGTGGGGAAGAAAACAAGAAACTCCACTGTAGGTAAATACGCATTCCCTTCGGCTGGAAGATTGGGAGAACGCCATCTTCGTCACCTTTTGCTACATACTATAACGAGTTCCGGTACTCTCTCCTTCACACTTTCCTTCTTTCTCTCTCTCTCTCTCTCTCTCTCTCTCTCTCACTTGACCCGGACTTTCGTCGTTGTTGATGCCAATGACGACGACGTTGACGACGACGACGACGACGACGGCGACGACGACGACGACGACAACGATGGGATACTCGAAATTTCGGAGGAAAAAAAAAATATTTTACGTTCTTGCAAAAACCACTCGTCGACGTCCTCTCGTCAACGACCCGAGAATGCCCAAAGAGCAACATGCACATAAATACACACTGAGAGAGCTAGGCGGTTGAAAGCAAAAGAAAAAAAAAAAATATAACACGAACGGTTAACATGGTTACTACTCGAGCCCGCGTGTGAAAAGGGTTGAGAATGCATTTTATCTTTATTTTTTTTTTTTTCAAGAGAGAGAGAGGAGGAGAGAACGAAAGCTCTTGGCCTTCAAATGTCCAACCCCCAAAAGATCTTTGTCCCTTATTCGGGACTGAAAAACGTGGCAAAAGGCATCATAAATTTTCCACAACAAAATCATGACGAACTCGAGCAATAATTCTACTAACTATAAAATTAGTATGAGCATGCGTATGGGTGTGTGTTTGTGTGTGTGTGTGTGTGTGTGTGTGTGTGTGTGTGTGCATGTGCGTATGTGTTTATCGACAGAAAAAAAAATCACTATGGACATTAATTTATCATCCACAGATGTCCATAAATTATAAATCCAATTTGTTTTTATTTTTCTCTTTTTAATTTTTCACTGAACCTTTGTATTCGTAAATCAAACATGAAACGACAATCCGCTCTCTGATCTAAAATATATATTCAATACGATGGAATGAAGAAGAATAAATAAAATTAAAGAAGAAAAAGAAAAACAACCCAAACAACACAGAAACATTGTATTGTAAATTGTATATACATATACATATATATGCATACGTTTATGTATGTATATATGTATTACGATATTCATGTAAAATAAATATGTAATTATGATATTATTATTCTTCGTACTTTGAAACCGCGAAATCTCGTCGAATCGATGATCCTCACTAAATATCGTTTGCTCTAATTACTAATCGAACACGCTCGATTGGACGAAAGATCGAATCTCATTTAATTACCATATTATGCATAATATAGCAATTATGAATGAGATAACGACGATTAACGATAATCACTGACAAATAAACAATACTTTTTTCGAAACGAAGCCCAGATTTTAAAATAAACGAGCGAAAAACGTATGTTTCCTAATGATAACAAAATAAAGAGTAAAATATTTAAAAAAAAAAAAAAAACGCTTAGGGTTGTGTACAGAATCGGCTCTCTCAACCGATCGTCGATGTTTTATTGAAAAATCCAGTTATTAATATATTTACAAATATTAGAATATATATTAATATATACATGATAAATTATAGATCATAAATATATGAAGAAATAATAAAATTTTTAACTCCAATTGTATAAATATAAACATTTTAAATTAGGGTCTTAACAATGACAGTCTGAATCTCAAATTTTTTGAATTAGTTTGGTGTGTAGAAAATTCTAGAAGGGACATATGTGCTGTTAGGCTAAACATCCTACTGATAAAATTAACACACGACTTTAAACACACACACACACACACACACACACACACACACACACACACACACACACACACACACACATACACATGCACACACGTAATGACAGATTTGATGGGAAAAGAAATTATATCAGCGAGAAATAAACACGCGCGCATGCACAGCAAAAGCGTTAACTGTTGCGAGGGCTTTTGCTCGTTGCATAATATCAAGCACACGAGAATGTAAGGTATGTACATGGATTATAGAAATTTTGAAGAAAAAATAAGCAATACCCAGAGTTTCATGAGTTTTTGGCGATACGAACGAATACTCCATGCAAAGTCGGATGATCGCTGGTCGAAGGAATCAATGAACGAATATAACGAAAGAGAGCCTCAAAAAACGAGACATTGAAAACTTTTTTTCTCCTTCGTTCTTAACCACCGTTCGCTAATCGAGGCTAGAGGCAAGTATGGGACGAAATACAACTTTGAGACTCGTCTTTTATATTATTTTTTGTGATCAATGCAAAAATGTTTCAGAAAATGTAAGCAATACCGATCATATAGTTTTATCATGCGAAGTCTATGAAGTTGAACATTTCGGAGTGGATAAAGCAAGGCTCCTTATTCCTACCAAAATCTTCGATGTCAGCTTTGAGAGAGCTGAATTTTATTTTATTTAAACACTTTTTTTTAACTATTCGACGCACCTCTTAAGAATGTACACTATACTGTACCCATCGAAAAATCAAAATCATCACGAAATCTGGTGCATCCCAGCGAAATGAACTCGAGAAGGATACGAAATTTTTTATTTAGTCGTTTAAAAACTTCAGTAGTGCTACAAAGCTATTAAAAATATATAAATATTGAAAAAAAAAAAATTTATTTTGATAAAAAAATATTCCGAAAATGTATTATTCTCCTTCCCGAATTATAATCACCAACTCGTTTGATGCAAGCAAATCTCCATTTTTTTTCATCGCACGCGTTAATTGCTTTGAAAAAAAACAATTGGAATTTGACCGGAAAAAACAAAACAAAGCCGTTTTCTCACACTCGAATACAATTCGATCTTGAAGAATTTGTATTAACAGTTTTTACGATCAACGACGTGCGAAAAAAAAATTATCGCAAAGAAGCTTGAAATGGCGAGAAGTATGGCCGGAAGTGAGATCGAAATTGCGAAAGCGTGGCTGTAAGAGCTTGATACATTGTATACGAGTGTAATTTCCACTCCTTGGACAAAAATCGTGCGACTTAACGTGGAATATCCGATACATTATGTTTGTATAGTATATACCATGCTGCAGTCCAACGACGATAAATCGATAGCCATTTTCGATAATATATAGTTTCGACGCTCGTGTATGCGTGCGTGTATTCTCGATCGTGGTATATAGTGATTCATGTGATGTATTTCGTGTGCGAAGGAACGGAAATGAGGAAACTCGCGAGGTCAATATGGTATTCGCTGATAAGACAATGTCAGCTCTCGCACGACGGATCATTAGCGTTGGAAAAGGAGAAAGAAAGAGAGAGAGAGAGAGAGAGAGAGAGAGAGAGAAAGAGAGAGAGAGAGAGAGAGAGAGCGCGCGCGAGAGAGAGAGAGAGAGAGGACAGAGAGATCGATACGAGCTCTCGAAAGCTCTCGAATCCCTTCGTCGCGTTCCGGATGTAGGAAGATAGCAATAATGAAAGTGAAATAGAGAGGGAGGGAGATAGAGAAGTGAAAAAAAAAGTTCGAAGTAAAATTTGAAAACAATTATAGAGTCATATAAATTGGGATGAAGAAATAACGCAATTGTAGAAAAAAATTCCTTCGTCCCAGCGATCCCCAATTGACGCCTTCGTACGGAGATAAATATTTTCTATTATTACAGAAAGAAAGAGAGAGAGAGAGAGAGAGAGAGAGAGAGCGACAGACAAATTGCAAAGGGACTATTAAATGATTGAATAATAAAAAATCACATCGATAACGTGTGTTTCTCGAGACATCTATCGAGAGCCATGTGTAAATATACGTTGAATGTACGCTTGTAATTAAAAATATATACATGTACAGTGCGATCACGATTTTCTTGCACTCCATTTTCTTCCTGTTCCCCAAATATTTGCCCCCACTCTGTCCATCCAAAAGCTGTAAAGTATCTAACCTGTAACCTACTACACAGACAAAAGCACCACACGAACGTCCCCATCAAGCGCTAGCAACGCCTTTTAGCCGAACCCCAATTTTTTTCCAGTGCTCCCTCCAGGTGGAAGAAAATTGGGATCGTACTGTATGTATATAATACCGTTATCACATGTCGAAACGTAGACGTTGAACGGAACGGTAAAGTTTTTGTTTTTTAATTCATATTTTTTTGTGCTAAGATTATAAATTAAGAAAGAAGAAATAACACCAGTTTAAAAAACGTTTTCACGCTCACTGTTTAGCCGCAATTCGGGTGCCATGAGCGCTAGAGTTTGAGTCTTTTAAATAAATATTATTGTTCGAATTATTGAGACGCGAAAGATTTATACTCCTGTATACACATAACATACAAATATGTAATGATTTATATTATAAAAGCGGTAATGTTTAAATTATCGAAGTGAGCAATGATATTTAATAATAATAATAATAATAATAATAATTGACTCTCCCCCCCCCCCCCGTGAAATCCGCTATGAATGAATTCGTAGTACGAAATCTAAGAATTATTAATTAATAGTACGAATAACGATGCTATAATTTTTTAATGAAAATAAATAAATAAATGGAGCAAATGTGAATACGTGTGAACCTCAAAACGATACTCGAACATGGAGGTGCGAGTCACAGAATCTTTTTCCTGCAAAGTTAAAGCAAGCAAAAAAATCTCTGTGTGTCACATATATATTGTTACGCGAGATTAGAAGCGATAATATTATATAATACATCAGCAAAGTTTATTATTATTATCATAATCATTATTACTATCGTTACTGTCATCATTCAATGAGAATATTCTGAATATTCGTGGACTAACCGGGAACGTGGAGGCTAACTTACGATCTATGATTAAGATTACTAATTTTCGATTAAAATGACAATTAATAAATCAATTAAAAAGAAAATTGACACCGCTACGCACCGTGTGACTTTTCTTGCGCCCTGTGCATAAAACACCTATATGATGAATTTCACATGATAAGAACGTTGAAAATAGAATTCTTACGATTGAAAGAATCAAACGCTCACACACACACACACGCACGCACACACACACACACACACACGTACACACACGTACACACACACACACTCTCTCACACACACAGATACGGTCGAAAAACTGTTATAATCATAATCAAACTCGTAGCGATCAAACATGTGTACACCGAGAAATATGATTTATTTTATTCCTTCCGCCCCTTTGGAGTGCACCCCTTTGAGTACACACTGAATGCGGTGATGCGATACTGGCCGTCCGGCTTGTACCATCAGCTTAAAATTATCGATTTAAATGTCTTACGAATTTTTTTTAATCTTTCAGCTCTATTCGAATTTGGAGCTATACACGCGAAAACGCGAAATTCTTGGTGCAAATTTCTACCTGTGTGCCTCTTGAAGGATTAATCATATTATATTTATCTCGTGCTTTAAAAAAAAAAAAAATTATTTCATTATATTGCCGTTACAATTTATTTGGAAATTGCAATATTGCACTTCGTTTGACACGAATGAATTTCATTTCATTCAAAGCGAATAAATCAATGCTTCTCGGTGAAACCTTTCAACCATTCTTATTTCCGATTTGTCGAGCGATACTCGTGCGCGAGCGCTGAAAAACCTCACCTCCTGAGTGAGCGCTGAAAAACCACCTGGGCGAGGTCAACTCCGTTTCCGTAATGAAAACGGGGAAAAAAAAAACAACGACATCGAAAAACTGGATCCTTGGATCGAGCGAAGGCCCCAAAGAGAATGAAGGAGCTAAATAAAGATGTAAAAAGCTCCGTTGACTTTTCACTGAATAAATCGAGGGCACTCGTTAATCGTCGAATCCAAAAGGGATTCGACGTTAATCCGCGTTTTTATTTTTCTTCTTACTTTCGATTTTACGTACGTACGGGAACGCCGTCCCCTCATTCTTCACTGTATTTCCAACGGTACAAAGGAACGAGTGAAAAATACACTCGACTATAGCGTCGATTCAACGAAAAATCGTGCAACGTTGATAACAAAACGAGATGAGAGAATAAAAAAAGCTGGCGCACTCTCCCGCGTTCGGTCGATTATTCGGATGGGAAAGTCGGTTGAAGGAATGGATTTTTGCCGAGCTTTCATTTTACGAATAGAGCATGCAACCTAAATTTACGTCACTTGGTCTCGATTTTACAACAACAAAAAAAAAACAACAAAAACGTACCAATTATTTTTATACTGCGCTAATCCGTCGGTTTTTCGTATTTATAAATGAACAACGGTTGTACAGCTCGATACTACAATGTGCGGTCCTTTTTTTTCTGTCTATACGTGAATCGGCGTAGCATGAAATAATAGAGTCTGAATCGAGGGTAAAAACGAGGATTAATCGAAGTGGTCTGACGAAAATCGTAGCGCCAACGCTCGTTTATCGCTATGCAAATTTTATTGATAATATTGGAGCAATGAAATCACTGTGATATGACTAAAACGTTTTCAATGATCGTATATTGGGATTATTGAGAAAAGAAAAATGGGCCAACGGGTCGCCAAGGAAGAAACATGAGGGATAAGAATAAAAGTAGAGAAGAAAGCGAAAAATGAAAAAACGTGAGGAACGTATTGAGGAGAATTTAAATAATAGAGAAGGTGTAAGAGAGAAGAAAATTATTATGATATTGATTATCGTAAATTATTGTAGATCATATAATTATTGTATTAATAATGCGAGAATGAACTTAAAAAAATATATAGTTTATAAATATAAATAAATGTACACACACACACACAGACGCATGCAAAGATATTATTGCACTGAGAAAAAATAATTCAGTTCGTTCAAACTTACTCATTTAGTTGATTAAAGATGCAGTCAGACCAAACATTTTTTGTTACGTAGATTTGCACCGAACTTAATCTTTTATTTTCATTGAACTCTTGTATTGATCCGCTGCGTTTATTTGCGCCAACCATCGCAACATAATTGCCTCAAACAATATTCGTTTATTAGGATCCCTATGTATCGTTCGGTTTAATCTCTGTTGTATGTCGAAAAACAATGCTTAATTTGACGAAATATTTTTTTTTGTTGTGAGCATAATAAATTTTTTTTTTTTCAATTAAAATATTCCTTGTATCAAACCATTACGATTCCAGAAAATTTATATTTAACTCTTCGTGGTCACACCTCTGTAGAATAACTTAATGGTCACAGATGGGTAAAATTTACCCAGCCAAGTTTCGAATGGTTGCTGAGTGAAAACTATCAGTCCGATCGGAATTCTACTATTGTGACATCCAAGTACAAGAAATTCACAAGTGAACGGTAGCGTATAGTATTCAAATTCTCAGGTAGGTAGGAAAATTTTCTTCGATGGAATCATTACCGGATCACTCACAACAATGATATATGATTCATCAATAACTCACTTGGGAGCGATAGTGATATTTTTTTGTATATTTTGTGATTGTTATTGAGGATTGATAAAAAAAAAATAGGGCTTCGATTGAAACATACATTTTGTTGTTTTCTTACATTCATTCATTTGGAACAACCATGTTTTTGTTCGTTCAAAGAGTACCATACTTGGGGCCACTGTGTGACATCCAGGTGAATTACAATGCAACAATTCTGTCCACACCGACTCAAATTCGTTCGAACAACTTTAAAATTGATGTTTCGAACTAGTTAATAGACGAAATATTTATTTTTTGTTTCGATGAAAATCGTTTGAACATCGGGGAACACCGCGCTCAGTTGGCTCGAACAATATTTTTTTAATCTGATTTTTTTTTCTCAGTGTGTGTGTGTGTGTGTGTGTGTGTGTAGTGGTATAGATATATGATCTATAGCGTATTACGAAACTCGTATGGCTAACCAAAGAATCTTCCTCATTATTATTATTATTATTATTATTATTATTATTATATTACATGTATATATACATTTATATATATATACAAAGCGGAAAAAAACCAAACTATGTATATATGTATAAACACGTACAAAGAGTATGGTATACATATATACATGTGTATATATTGACTACTACTATTATTAAAAATATTTTATTATTGCCATGACTATTATCATTATTACTTGATTATTAAACATTAACACAAGGAAAAAATTATTACCATCGTTGTTAGCTCCACTATATTAAATGAATAAATATAATATAACACGATCAAGTCCTCGTCTTTGATAGCGTTGGTTGTCTGTTATAAAAAGCGTGAGATCAGGGAGATTTTCAAAAAATAATAAAATTGAAAAGAAAAAATACGAGAAATAAAAAGAAACGAATGATACATCAATTAATGTAAGTAACGTTATAAAAAGTAAAGCATGATATCGCGCGATATGGTGACTTTTAATTGTGTAAATAGCGACGATTGAAACGTGATAAGCGAGAGAGAGGTTTAATGAAAAAAAAAAATGTGTTTCGTTATTCCTACAGGTTCTTCGCGGAGCTATGCGTGACTAAACGGATGCATTACGGCTGTACGAACTCGAACTTTCGTAAAACGTACTCGTTGTTTGGCACGCTCGCGCAAGCCCCTCAAATCCCAATATTAGTTATTATTTTAAAGGTTATAAACTATATAAAAATAAAAATGAACAAACGTTATGCGTACTGGATAACATTGATAAGTCTGTAATAGGTACAGGCATCATCCGTCATGCCTGTACGGCTTAAAAATTGAGTGACCTTCCTATTTGAGGTAGTCCTGTTGGTACGATGAAGACATTGAGTGACTATGAGGAGTCGAAAATAAAACAAAAAATCTTTAAGATTATCATTCGAAGAGATACTTTTGATTATAAAATAGTAATGCTATATTATTCGTAAATGTGTGTTTTTTTTTTCTTTTTTCTTTCGTGTTGATTTGACGTCATATTGGAAGTGTAGGAATAATCCTTTCAATAATGAGAGGTTACCCAACTTGCTTGAAGCTAGAATCGTCTACTTTATGCAAGATTGCTCCGTCAAATTTCCGATAGCATAACCTTTTTTTTTTATTTTTCGATACTTTTTCTATTTTGTCAATTTTGCTTCCAAGTGTATAAATTATTGACGTAAAAACGCGATTTAATGTTTCGTTTCATTTAACGTTTAATTGTTTTCTTTCTTCGCTGGAATGTTCGTCATCATTGGAATTTATATATATTTTCAAAAAGCATAGGCACTTCCGTTCAAATCTCTTTTGCGGCAGGACTACGGTCGAAATTTTTTCAAATGAATCACCCTGATGTCCGATAAAATAAATAACTGAAAAATTCAAATTCTACGATTCCGGATAAGACATTGTTTAATTTATTTTGACTTGACCGACAATCAATTGCTACTATGAAAATTGGAAGATGCTTTATGTTCTTATTAATTTTTCGTAAGATTTAAAAAAAATAAAATTCTGTTTATTCGCGAATTCAAATTCTACCGTGTACTCTTCAGGACGTATTTTTTTCGCGAGTTATACGACTGCCGGTGTTTTCCGTTGCAAGTGAAAAAATAATCCATAATCTCAGTATATAATATCGCAAAATATATATCTGTCTTGATAATTTGAGTATCTCCCTGCCATCATTTAAAAAAATTATAACTCCGTACAAGGGCAGCTGAATTTTAAAAGGATGACTCTGTTTGGGTTTGGGTTTGTTTGAGCTGGAAAGCGAGACATCGGTCTCGCTTCAAATACAAATGCAATATAATACAATAACAAATACAATATATACCGGACGGAAACGCCCAGCAGCCCTTCGACAATTTTCCGATCGTTTGGTACGTGCATTTGAAAAAATCATGTAGCAAAATGTCAAAGCACCTTCATCGTTCTACGCGCATCGAATAAAATAAAAATGCTCGAACAATCAATCGGGATTACAGTATAATTGAAAAATAAAAATAATTACCGAGAGGGTGTGGTTTTCTTTCAAAGTAGTGAAAATTTGTTTTTTAGATATATATATACGAATTCGTAAACAACACGAAAAAACCTGATAAAACAAAAAAATCCACATGCATGTTTTGCAGCGTACCAGCACAGAGCTCTCCAATTAACGGCATTGCGTTATTATTTGCATCAACCCTTGTCCTTGCGTTTTCCATTTTTATTGAATTAAGAATATTATTCATTCGAGCTAATGTTGACCATGAAAATATGATTATTGGCCCAAAGTATCCCAGACATTATACATGGCAAGATTCAACTCAATTTGTACTTAAGTTTGTAAAAATTATAGTTGAATGATAAATAACAACTTCACGATTTTTAACTATCAATGTGCCTTTTTTCATTGGACATTGGCATTTTTACCGGAATTCAATAGTTCCTCTGTTCATTTTATTTTTAAATTCTGCCTGTCTTAACCTTTCACCGGTGATTTTGTTTATTTTTCGCCTCAAATGCATGGAACTCGTTTCGATCCCTGTATCGATTTTTTTTTTCAACGGCATCAAACATTCTTTAAGCCGTTCCTGCGAAAAAATCGGAATATTCCATTACTGTTATTCCCAGCGCATTTGGATATTCGCGAATTATGCAAATACTTTACGCGATCCAAGTTAATTACATGTGGATTAATGAGAAAAATAAAATAAAGCTATATACCCCACATGAAAAAAAACTTTATCCGAGATGTCATATTGCTGTAGTTTTGGACTCGATATGATCTCATTTTACGTCAAGTTCTGAATCTATAAAAGTCTTCCACTCTTTTCTTAGACAGAAGTACGCGCAAATTCTGTCTCTCTCGTTCCCATGATAAAGCAAGGTTCAAGGAATTGCATATAATATTGAGTATGATCGCGTATGACTTATTTCAGCCAAATAGCTGACGTTGTATGAGATATAAAAGTCGAAGAGCTAAAAGGGCCTCGAATGTCAAGGACTGGGAAGGAGTGGCTTTCAAAAAATCGACACTTTTTCGCAGATCACATAAATCACTACTGGAAAATGAATTGGCGTAAGTCGCAACACTTCAAGGGGCTTGAGTCACAAAAAAAAAATCCAAAATAAAAAAAAAACGTGTTTTTGTACAATAATTCGTAAAATGGCAGTTGAACAATATTTCATGTTCTCAAGAAACTGCCAAATTAGTTGGATCAGGCAGCCATGAAGCTGGAAAAATCTATCTCAAAATTTTTCAGTTTTCGTAACTTTTCGTAACCGGGATGTTACGAGGAGTGGAAAATATTCAGACGTATTTTCCAATGGCCTCATAAACTACGAGTCTGACTAGCTCATCTAAATTGGAATTTTCTTGGAACTTAATATAAGATTTAAATGTCATTTGTACCAATTAATTTCACGCATATGAAATTTTTTTTATTTTGGGTTATTATTTGGTTGCTCTATCCAAAAAATTGAAAGCTTCATGAGGGAGCTTTCGTCCTCATTGGTCGAAACATTTTCACCGTGACGCAAGTTTTGATTTCTCTTCAAGTGCTCTTGTAACAAAAAGAACGAGTAAAAGGTAGATGTGGCGTTACGATCGAATAAATCTTATTCTTGGAAAAATATTTTTTTTCATAATTTATTTTTCTGTACCAATGCGTGAAGTCTATATTTAATTAATGCCTGAATGAGTTTACTGTTTTTAAAGCTGGTTAATTGAGCTTGAAATTTTTGAACTGTACAAAGATATTGCATTCAAGTGGAACAAAAAGAAAATAAAAGCTACCATCTGATAACGATGCCAGTCCTGTTACATCCTTAAGCTCTCTTCTTCTTCCTCAACAAGCTCTTTTCCACGCTTCTGAAAAATGTTGCTAAAAAAATTGATGTTATGAATCGAACAAGGCAGAAAGCTCTCTCGAGTGGTAAATTGTGTATGCATTATGCCCTTCCGTTTGCTGACACTCGATATACATACATATACATGCGATTGCCTCCCTAAGGACTATCACACTTGTTCCTGTCAAGGGCTCGATTGCCGACCCCCTCCCGGTGTAAGCGATCGGTTTACGTTTGATCGGGTCACCCTCCTCCTTGGCGTAATTGAGTGTTAATGAGAACAAAAGACGATATGATGTGTGTGTGTGTGTGTGGGTGTGTGTGGGTGTGAGAAAGAGAGAGAGAGAGATAGAGAGAGGGAAAAGAGCGAAATTATGAGAAAAGCGGGACGGAGATGGATAAGGGCTGCTTAAAGGGATTCGAGAATCGCAACGAAGAGCTAGCTAAGCTCTTCCAATTCGATCCGTCTGTCTTTGCGCACGGGAACTCGTCGATAAATCGGAGAACACAATATCGAAAATACCAGTGAAACAATAGACAAACAAAATACCTAGATAAATGGATCGCGATAAATCATTTGATCGAAAATAAAGCCGACCAAATTCATATTGATCCGAATGAATTTTCTTTAGATCGAAAAAATTTCGTTTGATTTCAATGAAAGTTGCTCGAATTGTATAAATCCGTTTCTTTCGGTGCAATGAGCCCGCGGCACGCATCAGCGAAAGAAGCATAAGGATACTAACAAACAAACAAAAATTTCAATCCGATAAAAGTGTCAGACTGACGAACGTACAGATTTACATGCAAGACAGGAATTCAAAGTGACGAGAGTTGCAAAACACACACACACACACACACACACACACACACACACACACACACACACACACACACACACACACACACACACACACACACACACACACACACACACACACACACACACACACACACACACACACACACACACACACACACACACACACACACACACACACACACACACACACACATTCTTACGAAGAGTTTACTTAGCACGTAGGGCCCGCAATAGCGATAATAATTTTGTATAAAGACGATTAACAGGATTGAAATTTGAAAAAAAAAAAAAAAAAAAACAACATCGACATTCTCAATGATCTACTGTTTAAAAAAGAATAAAAAAAGAACAAGTGGATATAACAAAACAAATAAACAATACTAATATTACTATGAAAGAAAAAAAAGATTAAAAAGAATTTTATCGTAGCGATTATCTATTTATTATTATATTTATTATGATTATTATTATCGTTACTACAAAACCGACCAACGAGAGATGACGCACGGATTCGTAGGTGTATAAGGTATATAGCTGAACGATCGAGAAGTAACGAGTGTACTTCGCATCATTCACGTGCTCGAATTAACTGTTATTATAATTACTACTATTATTACGATACGTAACGTGCGAGTTCACGAACTGACAGGAGGGTGTGATATGTCTAAAAAGAAAAAATTTAAAAAAATAAAAATAAAAAAATTAGTGACGTCAGGTCACGCCGAATCGACACGAATTTTTCTTCATACGAATAATAATACTACAACCGATTATTTGTACCGTCTGCACGAATTGTCTGATAGCACCAAGTTCTCTCAGTCGGGATATTCATATAAATAGGAGAGCTAAGAAAGATGACGAAAGTGGAAAAAAAAAATTGTTGGATGTGTGAGCGAGAGCGTGATTAGATTGTGAGAGAATATTGGTTGAAGCGACAACGACGATATGAAAATACACGAGTACTTTACGTTGTATGCGGCAAATGAAAAAAAAAAAAACTATCAATACATTAAAACTTTGTTTTTATAAAAAGTGAAAAAATTTAAGCGTGCAGTATTTTTTTCGCGTCTGATTTGCTCAACGACATTCCCTCTTGCTACCCTCTTCTTGTAGTCATATCAACGTAAAATATGAACGTCGCCAACCGGATGTCAAGTCACGCCAACATCGTTTAGGGAGAAAAAAGCTGATTCGCTAACGGTAAGTGGAAATATATCTGTTACATATAATCGTAAGCAATTTTTTTGGAAAATAAATTTTCACGTCACAGACTCAATGCTATCTCGACATTGTTTTGTCGGAATAAAAACATTGGCGTTTCTTCAGAATCATAAAAAAAAATCTGGACGTAGATCAAATTTTGCCAATGCAAATAAGCGCCTACACACTTTCAAATGTTGAACAATTCTATTCATCGTAGAGCTCTTTTCATTTTTAAATTCTTCGCAAAAATCGACGCGTATTGCCGCTCTTTTCACGAGAAAACTTCGAATAACTTTTTGGGCCTGTTCGAAGACGAAAACCAAAAAATGACTGGGGGTAAAATTTACTCACCTTTCAATGTGAAATAAGAAAATGTAATAAAAAATAAAAGGTTCTATTTGAAAAATAAAAGTTGGGCCTCAATGGGTCCAGAAGAGGCGCTAGACCGAAAAACTGGGATGCTCATCTGATATCCCCTTTCACACACAACAACTTTTGCCCGAAACATTTTTCAATTTAATGCTTATTTTTCGATATATATGAGCATATTATTTAAAACGGGACACCCTGTATACGATATAGCAAGAGTACCAGTATGAGTAAAGAAAATGCGCTGGATTAGTCGTGGATTGCTTTTGTTCCAGCTTTTAAACGTACTCAGAGCCATCGAAATGAAAGACAAAAGTCTGAGTGGCTGAATTTATGGGGGAATTCATACATGACCCGGTGTGGAAGAAAAAGATTGCAGCCCATGGAGGACTGTGAGGTTAAACCGTGACCTACCGTAACCTCAAGAAGAACGTCTTTACAACCCCTACTCACCCCTCTCTCAAGCTCATATATATATATATATATATATATATATCTTTCGTATAGCAACGAGCATCCATCCCCTATCTTCGACTTACCAAATCACTGGTTCAACAACGTTGCATCCGCGTTCTCGCCCGGCATATACCCCGCATACCGATACCACACGTGCATGCATAATATGTATGTATGTATTTATATATTTATGCAATTTTATCGCCATCCATTTCCGCTTTACCGCGCACTATGCACCGTTTTCACGAGCTCTACTTTCTCGAATAGAAAACAATGCATAAAACATCGTTAAAGCTTGTGCATTACGGAGTAGAAAAAAAAAAAGAGTTACCAAATGTAAATGGATACCGGGAGATGAGAGAGCGAGAGGCGAGAGGAGGCTTCAAACGAATAAGAGTAAAGAAATACTAAAGGGAGAATAGAGAAATATTAATTATCGCCAACTCGAGGCGATATAAATAAATTTCGTCAAATAAAACGTTGATACCACTTGAGTTTTTTCACTGAGATCGACCTATCGATCTATGTAACGACTGACCCGCCATTTGTTCCTTACAACTTTCTTGTATTTAAATGACACATAGTCGGCAAGTCCTGATCAAAAAATCTCGCCGGGCTGAATGAGAAAGCGTTAAGATGATATTCAGTGAAAAGTTTATTCGATTGTGAATTAACAAATGGGTCTCATAAGAACTACGAGTATTGAAATTATAAAAATTAATCTGTGAAATATTGAAAGTGTAAACTGCACAGGATTTTTTCATAGAAAAAATACAATATTCGTATAATTAATCTATCCAATGCATCTTAGTAAACAATTACGTTTCTCAAGATCTATCTATAGTTCAAATGTAAAAATTGTTATATAGGCTTGCGAGTCTATGTTTAATGCGATAGTAAGTAAAAATATTATTCCACCGTAAATTTACAATTATGAGTTTCAAAATAACCACGTGAAATTAATGTTCGACAATTAATATCTCGAATCTTATTGTGTGAACAGGACAAGATGACGTATATAAAGAATTTAATATTCATATAATTAATTTATTTTCTGCGCATTAGTTAACAAATAGATTTCTCAAAACGCTTGTGTAGTTTCAACGTGAAAATAGTTATATAGACTCCTAAGACTGTAAAAAAAGCGCTATAGTAGGTGAAAGTGTCATTCATCTGGTCTAGCAACCACCGGATCTAGCGACCCGTTGGTCGCTAGATCGGCGCTCTCCATAAGTATTGAATAATCCCGATATTGTGGCGCCAAACAGCCCTACACGAGAATTGTTATTTACATTGTGCCCTGCTAGTATCACGGTCGTGACTGTATCACCGAGCTATAATTGTGAATTTCCAATGTTGGACTAAGAGGTACAAAGTGAATGAGCACAGATTAGAGTCAAATGATGTCGGGAAACCAAATTATCACGATTTTAGTCCACCAACTTGATTTTTTATGACAATAGAAAAAAAAACAGTTGGATTTTATAATTTATTTTAGTACCCTATATCGATGTATTTTTTTTCGTTGACACCCTTTATAATTAGATATTTTTTCTTTCATACATTATCAGACATATTTTTTGGTGTTTTTTTTTTATATTTCTAATATAATTTTTTATATTGAATAATTTTTAAGCTTAAACAAGGCTATACAATTAGTTACGACTGAGATATATTCGTGACTGGGAATAATACTTATACAGTAGAACCCCGATTAACCGGGGTCGGATTAACCGGGAAGCGGATTAACCGGGCGTCTTCCGAGTTTTTTTTTTTTTTTTTTTTCTACACGCGCGCGTGTGGAAATGCAAGAAGCAAACAAAAGTCACGGAGTACTTTAAAAAGAAAGATTGATTTACGTATTTTTAATTTAAAAAAAACCCAAAGCTTCATAGCATACTAGTTCACACTACTTAATAATTAAGTTTATGTTGTGCCAAAGGTTATTGTATAACTAGTCGAAATAAAGTTATATGGAAAATCGTTATTTTCTGTCTAGTTCGGATTAACCGGGATTTCGATTATCCGGGCACTGTTCGGTCCCGAGCGTCCCGGTTAATCGGGGTTCTACTGTACATGAAAAGATTAAAATTGCAAGCACGCGTCAGTTCTTCGATGTTTTTATCTCATTTCGACGTTTAATTTTTCTGAACAATAGTTTCAAGTGTTATTCCTCAAACCATGACAATGTTACTCAGCCTAAAATTCTGCACAACTTTGATGCGAGTCAAATTATGATCGGAGCAACGGTTTTCAAGTTATATGGCAACATGAAAACGTTATCAAATTTGGTTTATTGTGGATAAAAAAAATTGTATATTTTTTTTGTAATATCCTCACGTTAAATGAAAATTAAATTGGACAACTTAAAAAATGTGCCGCTTTCACCAAAAAAAAACATAATATTGTCAAATCCATTGTATTCTACAAATTAGCGACTTCACGGTCACTCTATTTATTCATAAATATGATCATGCGATGTAACATCAAACGGATCTTCATCGTACGAAAAATGTAATAATTTCATTGAATCCAAAAATAAAAATTGATTTATCGAAAGTAAAGGTCTTACAATCTTGGATAAAGAGGGTCTATATCATCATCGTTGAGCCAAATTGAAGTGTTCTATGGAAACGGACCACGCACGAGAATCCCATTCAAAAGGAGAACGAGAAAACTCTTACTCTTCGAATCGCCTCTATTCAAATCGAAAGAGCGCAGTTGCGTAAAGGCATTTTGCGAGATCAATTCAACGTTATCGGGCTATTTATGCGGTTTCCTCTCCGATTTTCCATTCAACTTTATATTGTGTCTGCTAGCAATGAGAAATTTTCACGTTACGTAAAGATCCGCGCGTTTCGTGTCAAGTAAAAGAATGAAAAATATACGTGTTAAAAAAATAATCCTTTTTATTAATGAAAAATTTAATTCTTCCTTTTATTAGTTACGCATTCTGATTCACCAAATGTTTTCTCAATCAAGATTTTCGTTCGTAAAAATCATAATTACTCAAAATAAAAATACCAATGCTCCGGATGTAATCGTTGAAATTTTTTTCGTCCGTATTAAAAATGAAATAAAAAAAAATCATTCACAAGTGTAATGTCACTCGAACAATGATGTCAGTCAACAATTTTCTCGTATCTAGATTATATTCAAGGGGATATTACTTCATCGGATAAAAGTTAATTTCGTTTCACGCGCAAGTTTTACGTTCTCTCTTATGGTTATTGCTTCGTGAAAATTTCAAAGATCCCGTAATACCGAAGATTCGTATACACACGTATACTTTTCAGAACTACTTTAATCTCTCTCTCTCTCCCCCTCCCCCCCCCCCTTCCCCCCTCAACTGTGAATCCGACAATCCGAGGTTTGCATGTCAAGTAGAGAAGGAGTAGGAAATATTTTCCGGAGCGAGCGAGAACGTTTCTACGAGTGGACTTCTTTAAATTAAGTCTCAGAGTTGTACAAATAGATGCCCCTCGCGGCTTATAATAAGTCTGAATAAGGAGTCTTCTCGTTAAACTCCTTATCTTCTTCACCTTTACCCATTCTATTAGTATGCACGAGCACCGCCCTCTCACCGCGTAACGGAATAAAGTAAAATAAAAAACGAAAATCCTCGTACTTTTTTTTTAATTCTCGAAAAGGCTTTTTGGAGAGCCCGATGCAGACCAGTTTGATAAGACTCTGTGTAAAAAGTTCGAATTAATATAACGACAAATACATTTTTTTTTATTAATAAAAATACACGACACATGTAAGTATATATGGATATTTAATTTTTTTTCTTTCATACTGTGCTTTTAAACCAATTAACATTTCGCATTAAATTGCAAATTCGAGATAAACGAAGCTACTTGTGGGCTTGATGGGGCGAACGTTATTTTAATTTCCCCCGGGGGTTTAGACATGCCAAATACACGTGTGTATAAATTTGCATCCGTTAAATTCCATAGAGGCCACGTAGGATACGAGTTAGAAATTCGACGACGGCTTTTAATCGATCGTTCCGTGTCGGTCAGCATTACAACGAAATCCCAGAATCGCTTCAACACGACCGTGCAAACCGCAGAGCAATATAACGAAGCGATATATACATCCTTCCCCTTGTATGTACACACAAAATGCTAGAATAGAAGAGAACGAGCCTGATGAGAAGTATAGAGTTCGAGTGCGAGTTAAATTACATTCAGTACAGTCGAACGTGTTGTAGAGGAAGTCGAGCGTAATCGGCTGAACGTAATTAGACCGGACTTGTGCCGGCACCAAAGCGATAAGGGCTAAAGGATCAGTTCGCGTAAAGACGCCCGTTATATCCGTGTACGTATACGATGCATTCCTGGCCAACTAATATAAATATTTGAGCCTCACCCGTACCGATTTGGTTCATGATTTTTTTTTTCTGCCAATCGTACTAAATCTGAAAAGCGTCCTAATATTTTTTTTAGATTTTTTTAACAAGCCAAATATTTTTTGCCGTTTCTTATAATTCAAAATAAAGGGGGTTTGTCTGAAATCTGAATAAATTCGAAAAAATCAAGTATTAGTTGACAATATTTTTCAAACTATTTGAAAAGCGGATGATTATTCCAGATGATTTTTCAATTTCGAAAAATGTCTATTAACGCTCTAGCTTAAGTAATTCTTCGAGCTATGGAGTAACAACATGAATAATAATAATAAAACTTTACCCAAAAGTTCATTCATTATTGAACAATGTCTAGAACAATAATTTAGAAGAATCAGTTGAAGCGTTTAAATTGTACAATTTGAATTTTGTTGAATTCAAAATCATAGCTCTTTTACAAAAATTATAAACAATACGTATTAAAAATATAGCGCGTAGAGAATAGTAAAAAAACGTATATAGTGAGTACCACTGCGTGTACTCACTATAATTTTATGTGAAAACATCTTTAGTCGTTTTAGGATCGGTTGGAAATTTAGTTAATTAGTTACGCTACTGAATTACTCCAAGGGCTTTAATGCTTTTTCACGACATTTCTCACATTTTTACTCAATTTCTGAAAAGGCCGTAACGCTGTTTAATGACACTTTTCATCTTAGAATGCTGCTAAAGACGTTTCCACATCAAAAATCGAAATACATAACTCATTGATTTCAGAGAAAAGTTTTTTTATTATTTTAATGAATTAATGATTAATGATGATTCGTTTTATTATTTTTTAAGAATTTCATTCAGTATATGCTGTTCGCACTCAAAATAAAAATATAACGTGGCTTAGAAAAACGCAATCGAACAATTTAAAGTATCCCCTAATTTTAATCTCGTTATTAGTTGTTAATAAAATCAATGATCACTGTACTTTCACCGATGTTAAATTTCTTTCGTAATATAATCTTCGTAAATCAAGAGTTATTGTACTCGAAGATCAGTAAATTTTTGACAAAGTGGTAAATAAAAATTTTTTGTACCATTTGAACGCTCCAATCGATTCTTATGAACATTTTCTCTGAATTTTTTCATTCACGTAAAGAATTGTTATTCAGTAGATCGCAGCCTGATTGAGCTTTAGGCTTAACGGACGTTTTTCAAAACTGAAATACTCACTAAAATAGGAAAAATATTCGCGATCAATTTCCTAAATTAGGCTTAAAGATATTTCGATCTGATACTTGATTTTGCAATTTTTTTTTTCGCATTTTTAAAAAGGATCCTTTATCTTGAATTTTCAAGGATTCGAAAAAAATGTTGGTTATTAATAATAATAATAATAATAATAATAATAATATTTTTAGAACTAGTACGATCACACAAAATATCACGGATTAGATCGAAAGGGGTCAGGGTCCAACGTTGTACCAGCTGGCCAGGAATATCATTTATATATAATATATATAGCGTTCGAGAAGATAACAATAGAAAAGCAGAAGATACCACACACAGCAAACAAGAACATACAGCATCGTCAGTTTCCCGTTTCCGTGGTGTGTTCCAAATTATTGTCTCGATCTCGGTTTCATTTCACGATCTCAGAGACCTCGAGATTCGATCTTCGTGAAACAAAAATTTTCCATTCAATTTATAGATACGAGTATGGAAATTTCAGCTGAGATATTCACTTGCTACCCGATTAATATTCAACGACGAGGAGGGAAATTCAAATGTGAAACTACGATTTAAGTAGTGCATTATATTACTGGATCAGACGACGATGGAATTTAGAATCTTTAGCTCTCATCTTCTTCTCTATATACGCTGAATTTTCTATCATTCCAGCTACTTTTTTTTGCTTGAATAATTTTCTATTTTCATGCTTTTGATTAAATGTATCATTAAAAATAAAGGTCGCAAAAAATGTTGCCATGTGGAAGTTGTAGTTTTCTATCCATTAAAAAAAAATATCACAAACGTATCGATGAAAACGAGATTAGCGAAAATTCTGGGATTTTCGTCTATCCTTCGGGTCTTTGAAAGAATCATCAGAATCATAATTTTCGCATTCTCGTAATATTATATTTTTTTCGTAATAAAAAACGGTCGTTGCGTCGCTCTTTGTACCGTCTTTTCATATTATTTTCGGTTTATCAATGACACGAAGAGACATTTATTTATTCGACTTCAATATTAATTTTGTTCGAATAAAGTAATCTCTTCATTCAGTTAATTCATAATTCGATTAACATAAAGGTCGCTTGAAAATAAAAACACTGTTTTTTAATAAATATTTTTTTAAATTTTTATAACGAAAGCTTTGAAGCTCTCGTATGGGAATTTCTAGTGAGAATAATTTCTACAAAAAAATTAACAATAGCAAAATCATTATGATCGTCCAAAAGTAATTAGATTATAAAGTTTGAAGAAAAAGTTGAATCAGAGGATCTTTCAGGTCGAAAAATCCAACTCGAATGTAAAAACTCCAGGTTTTCAAACAGTGGTAGGAGACGGTGGGGCAAGATCGGCCACCGAAAAAAAAAAAAAAATCGCGAATTGGTATTTTCATGTTGACGTGGGTACGTCGAAACGGTATGTAAAGTGTCACCACCGAAAACGATAAAAGTCCGAGAAATTCGAGCAAAAACGGACGCAAAAAAATTATATATACAATACAAATTTAACGCAACCAAGAAAAAGTAAAAAACGCAGATTAAATTGTGAAAAAGGACCAATGCGTCAAAATTGAGAGAAAAATGTTTATAAAAAATCTTTGAGAAAATTCTTAAGGCAAAATTCCCAAAAAATCTTCTTTCTTCGAAAATGATTTTAAAAATATTTCTTCAATTTTTGAAAAAAAAAAAATATTTTTGAAAAAAAAAAATATTCAAGTTTTCAATTAAGTTTCCACTTTGCCCCACTGCCCACTTTGCCCCGCTCGCCCCTATCGAGGAATTCGGAGGCACTATTGAGTTGCTACTCTACTGACTCCGTTAAGTTAGCGGGATTGTGATGATTGGTCGCAAAGCGCTCCGGTTAGCAACGGCAATCAATAAACAACCATACTATAATTTTTTCGTACCCACCTTAACGTGGAAATACTTGGAACGTGGAACTATTATTGAGTGATACGTGGAAATATTATTGAGTGATAATAATATTCAAATTAGAATGTAAGTATATATAGATATCACAATAATACGCTTATAATTTTTCAAATTATACTGCTTATGCATACCATTTTATCATCATATTCATTTCATTCATTTTCATCAATTCTCAATTCTCAATTCATCAATTCATCAATTCATTTAATTTTATTCGATCATTACGAAGCGCTTTGATTCACGGAGCGACCGAATCTATCGATTATTCAATCGGAAACGCCAATTCGAGAGCTTTCATTGGCCGGCTGATCATAACGGCTGTTACTACTTATAGCTTATTGCCCGCACTCTCCGGTGCACGAGTCACCACAGATTTGCGAACTATGCCGTTACCATCGGACCAAACGTTTCACAGAAATATTGACATAGTTCTATGATCCACCGCAATCCGTGCTGATAATAACTGAACCTTAATGCAGTTTGAAAAATTTTCCGTCTAATGCATAAATCACGAAGGGACGTCATACCCGCTCAAGCTTGAATCACTTTTTCTTTCTCCCCGATTGTTCTTTGCAATTTTCGTAATCAGAAACCGTCAGTGAGAAGTCTCTGTGGATCTCTCGGAGCTCCGTTACTTCTGCTATATACGTCCGAAAGTTCGTTCTCTCGCTCGTGCCCAGCGCGCGGCCCCGTCTGCCTTTTCCGCACTTATTCTACTGTTCCTCGAGGCCCTCGTCGTCTCACTTTCATTTCCAATATCGAAGTCAATGTATACAGAAGATAAATACGCGGACCAGGTGCAACTGATAGGATAACTCTATTACTATATACTCCGTAGGTATATAAATATACTTTGTACATAAGTCATTCGATGTCAACTCGAACAATGTTTTACCATCGTGATCACGATTATCATGAATGATTTTGTTACATCTGCAAAATTGCTTCAACTATCGTCCTAATCGATTTTTTTTTATTTTCGACGATCGTCGATTATTTCATAGGATAACTGACAGACGATGATCAGGAATCCTGTAGTTTTATTATTATTGTTAGAAATCTTTTTGAAAGATCATTCAAATAGGTTAAATATTTATTCATAAATATCAAATATAACTTGACCTATGAGACCGTCTACATCGTAAGATACCTGCGGGTAATAAGGCCTAGTAAAATATCCAATTTAATCGACAGGTTTTAATAATAATCATTATTTGAGTACATCTTCGTGCGATAGGCGTCTGTTAGTGTCGCCACGAGCGAGAGCGCTTATTTGAAATACGATTTTTGTTGATAAAATTGGATATTTTACTAGGCCTTATTACCCGCAGGTACCTTACTCAGTATAGGATCTTTGACACACAGCATTCGTGCTCTCAGGAATATATGCTCGCACACACATACTTGCATACTCAGAGAATGTTGTCCCACAACGATTGATATTTTATCTAATTTCCGAGGGTAAAGTAGAAACTGTACTTTTGACATTTTTGAAGCATTCTCGGAGCGTCTACATCAAATGACGATGAATTCGGGTCATAAGAAAAATTTATGATCGATTAAGTGGACGACAATAATTTATGCTATTTTCAGCAAATATTTTAGTTATATGGATAATATATTTAGCTACATAGATAATAAAAAGAAAGAAAGGTCGATTGATGGTTCAATGCGAAGGGTCGAGCGAGCATCAGTAAGCCTGTAAGGTAGAAGAGAAGTCTTTTGAGCCGAACAGACGAGACTACCATTATGTAAAACAGCACGAAATAAAATATTGTTTGTTCGAGAGGCATTTTCTTTAGAGCAGAGCTATGGGAAATCAATTTGTTCAATTATATGAAATACTTCAATTATCAATGGCCAAACTTCATTATCGCCAAATGATTAAATAAATTCTTCAGTAGATATAATTTTTCATTAACGATTCAATACAGATGACATTTTGGTGAGATCGTAAATATTACTATTTGAATTTTTTTTATGCACTTGAAAAATTTTCTTTTCCTCGTCTCACGTTAAGAAAGTTAACGTATGCAATGCTTCACATGTATAAACGCAGACATAGGATTGAATGAATTCGAGATGAGCGATGGAAAAAAAAATTGGAAACGAGAGAGTTTGAAAAAAGAAAAAAAGAAATAATGAAAAAGTGAAAGAGCGAGGAAAGGAGAAAAGGAGAATCCCGAGGACGTTGCGTGGTGACGTCGCGTCCAATAAAATTGTCGTCGGCCATTGATGGAGGACACTTGCGGCATAGCAGGGCCGAGAATACCGCGCGACCGAAGAAATTAAAAAATAAAAAATAAATACTTGGAGAAGAAAAAAAAGAATGAAAGAAAAAGAGATGGCACACACAACGAGAAGGATATGGCGCCAGAGGGTGAGAGCTTTCGTTGACTCTGTACGAAGTCCGCGGAGATGCGATGAGTTCGACTTCGAGGTGTCGATGTCGGTATATGATTCGATGAATCACGTCTATAGGAGGAGACAGAGAGAGAAAGAGAGTGCAAATTTACTTTTTCCCTCGCGGGGACCAGTCGGAAAGAGTCGAAGACGGAATGTATGGAAAGTTCGCAAAGTAAATTTGGTCAGGGCTCGCACACAGTCGTACATTGCATTGTGATGCAGCACACAGCCTCAGATAGCGAGTGACAAGACCAGAACCACCAGGGCTCGCGGTGATGAAATGAGGAACACAACTCGATTTCGAGTTTTAATTCAATCTCTCTTCTTTCCCGTAGTGTATGCTCGCGGGACTGTGTCGCACACAAGATTCTTCAGCTTGCATTTCTTCTTCTTTTTCCTCTCTCTCTCTCTCTCTCTCTCTCTCTCTCTCTCTCTCTCTCTCTCTCTCTCTCTCTCTCTCTCTCTCTCTCTCTCTCTCTCTCTCTCTCTCTCTCTCTCTCTCTCTCTCTCTCTCCTTTCTCTCTTTTTTTTTTTACTTTTCATCCTTGGCGAAGATGCGAGAATGGCTGTTGAGTCCAATAGAGTATTCTCTCGTGCTATATGGACCCTCATCTTCTTTTGAGGATCTTTCCTTCGCGCGTTTTTCTTTTACCTTTTCTCTTTCTCCTCTGTTCTTTCCTATACACACTTTATTCAGAATTACCCTCTCCTTTGGATTTTTGTGACTATGGGTACAATTATTTGTGACGCTTCTAAACTCACAAGAACCGAATTTTCAAATAATAAGCCCAAAATACGTTGGATTCATATTTATCATACTATAAAATCTTCGTTGAATAACAAAAAATTTCGAGACCATTCAGGTGATGGCCTAGGCTTCTCATTGAAGTTACGGGCGAGAAAATATTTCAAAAAAAAAATACTTTGAACTATCGTAACAATGATTGGAGTCAATATTACAGCTGTCACAAATTATTTTCTCAAAGACAAATAAGCTAATGGACATTGAGGATGATTTCAATAACATGGAATAAATATTCGCTAGGATGTGAAGCATCGATATAAACGACAACTCTAATCGTTCTCTTCGTCATAATTACTTTTTTTTTCGTGAGAATAACAGATAAAGAGAGCTCCAGGAACCATTCGTATTGCCTTCAGGAACCAATGTACGCATTCTCACTATGATACGGCAAGATGAATGAGAAATAAATCGAGATAACGATACGGGTCATCGTTGAGCAATTAATAACTTTCACCCTCACGATTTAAATGCTGATGATCATTGCAGCATGTAATTTTTTTCCCCTTTCAATATTCCCATCATTCACTATAATCCTTGACATTTTATCCAGCTTTCTTCTGTTCTGCAATTAGTTATATTCTTTCATGAAAAGGATAAACGTATATTTCGATACCTGGAACGAACATTTAGGTATCGAAATATGGGGTTTGAAAGAAAAATATATAATGATGGATGAACACTCGGGATGTTCGATATTTATACCTAAACAGCGCTAGGGTGAGCTCTTTGCTCTTTTTTTTTACTGGTATATAAAGAAAATTTATACACAGGGAGATGTTCCGTTCCAAGCGTTCGACTTTGAAACGTAAATTCATTCAACGAAAGATGATCGATGAGCGCATGATGAGTTTAAGTTTTATGCGTATATATTTTAATTTTTTTTTTTTTTGTACCGAAATAAATTTCCATTTATCAGGCATCTAAAGCTCGCGCACGCGCACACACACACACACACACACACATTTCTTTGTAAATTATATAAATATTTCGCCACCACTGCTGCTGCCATGTAACATGGATTGAAGGGACTGTATATCGGATGTCACATTTGAAAAAAAACAATTTGGGTTGAGGAATAATTGTTTTAGTCTGAATGCGAGAGCACACGTGGCACCCGAACCCTGGAAATCCCTACTGCATATCGACTCTTTTTCACCCTATATCGATACTCACGCATCCCACTTGCAGCTCTGGTGGTCTCCGGCGTAAGTAGTAATGGTCGTATCCATTACTCAGATGGGTGATCAGTTAGCCGTGGGCGAGCAGGCGTATCAGCTGAAAATCGGAATAGGGTTTCCTACTCGAGCTTAGTCGCAGAAACACCAAGGAATCGTTGAAAGCACAGCCTGTATTAACAAAGTTTTCCGCATTTTCCCTGTACCCTTGTGCGAATGCAATGCAGTATAGGTGGTCAAGGTTGCGAGCAACACACTCTAGAGAGGATTCGAGGATCAAGATGAAAATGAGGAACGAAGGGAGGTGATCGTAAAAATTTGAAGAAGAGATACGCAGGAATAATCCAAATAATAATAATATGAGAACCTCCGTTCACCTTTCAAATTGTCATTATTGCTCTTGCTCTTCCATATATAGTTTTTTTTTTTTTTGTTTTTTACAAATCCATCTTCAATCGTTCGATGCTCTATTTGTTCTTTTCGTGTTGCGTGCGTTGAGAAGCATGTACAACGACATAATAATAGAGCTTTCCACAAATCCATCCGATCTCGAAACTGCTGATGGCCAACGACAAAATATATGGTCATGTCAGTATTTACACATGCAGATATATACGTATTCGTGTATCCATTTATCGATAGATGAATGTACTATCATG
Organism: Rhorus exstirpatorius; assembly: GCA_963564615.1. NCBI lineage: Eukaryota > Metazoa > Arthropoda > Insecta > Hymenoptera > Ichneumonidae > Rhorus > Rhorus exstirpatorius. Next base: position 36,449,525 of record OY751313.1, read on the forward strand.
TGGGCAATATTTATTTTTCGATCGGGGAAACAACGGCGTGGAAAAATTATGTGTATTTGTGTATGCGTGTATAAATATGCGTGGGCATATACAATGGATGGATCGGCAGCTAAAGCTACGACGCGTAAATTCACGTTATTGTAATGCAATCAAAAATACATATTGATGGGGTAACGAGTGATTGATTTTTACGGTGGTCGAAAATTTCTCCCAATCCAAAGAGAAATCTCATATCTCTCTCCATAAACTCGGAGTTTCAGGTATGAGCTTTTTGACGAGCTTTATCTTCTCTCTCTCTCTCTCTCTCTCTCTCTTTCCCTTTCCATCATCCCCAATCGATCTTTTTCCATTCCTGTCTCCTATCATGACGACCACACGAACGAACCATCGATCTCCTTCCCTTTCCAGCCTGTTCCATATCAAATTCAAACGAGGTTATGGTTTCCGATCTACGATAATATTCCATGTCGAATAAAGATAACATGGAACCCCGTTTAGGTTTCAAAGAGCCTCCAATTCAACCGTATACCAAGGTATATATGCTGAATAAACGGAGTCCGTGAACTCAAATAAAATATGCATAAAACTGTTCTTTTGTATCGCTATATAGTTTGAAAATTTCAAATACATTGCATACACATCGTAAGCTATATATGAATATAATTTATTAGATCGAAGCAGAACGGTGTATCGAAAAAGTTTACGATAATATTATTTCGTATTAAAGTTCATATACCCATAGAATTTACGTACGATCACAGATCTTCTCAGGTAATATTGTTAATCGAATTCGCTTCTTGATTGACAGTATCGCCGTGATATACTGATTTGTTGAACCTGCCGATTTCGATAATCACTCTTTTTGCTTCCGCTAGTAGAAGAATTTTTATAATATTGATTTCTTTTAACTATCCGTAGCGATTGAAACAAAACGTCCAAAAAAGTCGGTAAGTATGGAACGTGTAGCTGCCGTGCAAAATTGAAATGCCTATAACTCGAGAACGGTTGAAGCAACTATGCTGTCATTTCGCTGACGAGTATTGGAGTACGACCCGTTAACTTACTGCAATTCTTGCCTAAATTACTCAAGAATCACAAATGTTATTGCATTCAAAACATTTTGTAATTTTCAAAAAATGTAATTTGTATTTACGTCACGTATAACGGGGGATATAGTTGGTATTGAAGTAGGCAAAAATCGGTGGAAGGTTTTGAATTTTTACTTATTTTGAATTTTCCAAAAAATTTCTCTGCTCTACCTTTTTGCAATTTTTAACATAATATTGGGCTGGAATTTTCTATACAGAAAGAATAAACGTTACTGAATGAATCATCAAGAGAAGATTTTGGAGAGAATCGGCGAAGGGGTTCAGATTTTCCTTGCTTCTTGAAATCTTTAATTTACCCACGAGGCCACTCTTGAGCTTCCGCGAGGAGGACCGCGAAATTTTATAGCCTGTACTAGCTTTATTATTCAGACCGAATTTAGTAAAAAACAAAAGTGCTTGCAAGTTGGAAACGTGCACCTTGTTTCCTTGATATTTTATTTTGGTCACAAGTCATAAGCTTCCCCTATATATGAGGAAGTCAAAATTACCAAACCTACTTGTTCGTGGAGGGGGCTAGTGAACAAGACCAAATGATAAGGAAGAGAGGTGCAAGTTTGTAATTGGTACAGTAATTTTAACACACAAGGTTATCGTAAAAACTCTTGTATATGAGCATTTCATGCAGTACAATTCATTCTCTAAATATCTTTATACTGAATATTCATATTGTTTATTAATATTTTAATTATTGTTACTATCGTCCTACTATAATATTCATTTTTATTATTTTTGGATTATTGATATGAAACATTTTTCTACGATTCGAGTGTTTCATCTGAACTATTTTTTAATTTAAAAAATCACTCTATAATTTTATTATTTACATGTAAACTTAGGTTCGGTTAGGAAAAACTCTCACTTGACATTCTATACACATACAGTCTCTCGCCATCGAAGTAAACGGCAGAAGCAATTTCGAATAAAAAGGGGTATAATGGTATTAGTATATGTTAATACAAAACTTGTATATTTCTCAAGTATAAAAGTTCCGACAAAGGATTGAAATTCTCGAGTATGTACGGTTCGCATAATGCTGTGCGAGAGAAGCGAATAAAGAGAGGAAGACGGAGTCTTGAGAGTATTTTGTCCTTTCGGATCCCCCTGAGATATCAGAGAAATTGCCTCGACAACGCACGTACAGAGAGAACATGCAAAGTGGAAAAGTGGAATACATGCCAAATATCTGGTTTATCCGGAATTCTCGAGTCTTGTGTAAGAAATTTTTCACGTTGAAATATCGAAGTGAAGAAAACTAGAGACCATCACCACAAGCATAGAAAACATTTCAGCGTAATTCCCCGACAATATTCTCGATTCTGTCAGAGATTCAGCGTTGAAAGGATTAAGAGACACTGAAATTGATAAAAGACGTTTGCATAAATGTATAATACTCAATGTAATCTGTAAAGCATGAACGCGATTAACCGTGTAGTTTTCCGAGAAAAAAAATCTCAATGGTACGATCTAGATGCATAACGTCTTGTTGCGCTGACTGTTGTCATGTCATCTGTACTTGCTTGTGATCAAATACTTGAAAAGTGATTGTCAATGAAAAATATAAGAGTTTTGAGTATTGGACTTATAGAATTGTCTGTGAAAATAATCGACAAGAACGACTATAGCTTTTATGAATAAATCAAACGCCTCGTTGCCGAAATGAGAATGGTCGATTGAAATTCGAACATTGTTGCCTCATCATTTTTATGCTGTTATCAAGCTTTCTCTATGAGCCAAAGTTATGAGGAAGCAATGTACGAGCTACGTTTTGCACCTATATTTATTTGAACAGCAGATAGACAGTGACCGAAAATTCATTCGGGCTAACTTCATCAGGATCGTCGGGCTATATTCATCAGGATAACTGGTACATGAAATTTCTCTCGTCTGTGATTGAGAAAAAAGAGAATATGAAAAAATGCGATTAGAATATTGGACGAGAAAGAGTCTTTTGCCCGGCCTCAGGCTTTGTACGCCGTTGGGGCTTCTCGTATAGTTAACCACGATCTTCTTGTCGATGAAATCGCCAAAAGTCTCTTTCTCACTCGCTCTCTTTCCCCTGTGATTTTCAGACTAGCTTAGTACAATACTATATGCTCTGTACAGAACAGACTGTAACGCCGTTACGGTAACGATAACTGCACAACGAGCCAAATCGACGAGAAACTTTTCCCGTGCACTCTCACTCGATTTCAATCTACGCTGCTTACCCACACACTCCTTCTCTCTATCTCTCTCTCCTTTCTCTCGTGTAGCAAAGTTCACTGACGTATCTCTGCGGCCCTCGGTAATTTTGCACTATCCGGAGTGTATTCCACTTGACTTTGGTCCACCAACATTCTCGTATGAAACTCATGGTCTCAAAAAGCTCAGACTATACTGTGCATGTACTTTCGCAGCATGCATTCACGTCTCTCATTATTTTTTGCATAGGTCTCTCTCTCTCTCTCTCTCTCTCTCTCTCTCTCTCTCTCTCTCTCTCTCTCTCTCTCTCTGTCTCTGTTATTTTTTAAATTGAAATTTTTATTTATAAGTTTTTTTATAAATCTTTTGTTATCATTTTTTGCCCCATAGCTCGCTAGGGCATAATAAATAAATAAATCAATCAATCTCTCTCTTTCTCTCTCTCTCTCTCATCGCTTGTACAAAATAAAATGGAAAATATAAACGATGAAATAGCTGGAAGAGCCAAAATAAGTCAGAGAGATGACCAGGATAGAATTTAATCTCGGGCCTTATGTAGCTTTGCTAATCGCTGAGCATTCCCTTTACGCGACAATTAACTATAAACGTATTTCTAATCTCCGTATAACTGAGCAATCATTTGCGAATTATATTTGGAATATATATGACATGCATGAATTTTATATCTAACCTATATTTTAGGTGCCAAAACCTTCTATATTCCATATAGAACACACAATTGTGTAGAACAAACATGTTCTACACAAATAGCTTCGATTCCACGAACCATCGAAGCACATATTCCAACTAGGCTTCAATCCCTCGGCATTACAATTTTGAGCTTCGAAACACACACATCCGATATACAATAAATATACAACGATCTGTGCTGAATTCTGGTGAACAAAATGACGCAATCCCCATAACGTCGTGTTAAATTTTAGTGGACTAAGCCCATTTGTCTAGCTGCAGTCGATATAGTATTATCATACTGTGACACGGTTGCAGGTATGCATATAGTGCATAGATTCTACACGATATATACGGTGTATATACGTAACCTCAAATTACCTATCCGCCAAGCCATAAATATGAGGATACAAAGTTCGCTGTAGCGCACGTACAATACCTCCCGCTGTATACTTCCATCGTATATGACTTCCTTTTTACATCCTGCCCTATCCTCTCTGCGGGCCAATCTGCTCCCACATTCACATATTCGTTACTGCAGTTATGCGTATATATATCTATATATATATTTATACCAACGAGGGATTAATATATGAATATAATTTCACGACATTGCCGTAACTATGGGCCAATCCGCATCGTACATAACGCCCGACTGGAGCACAGACTCGTACACGAAACAAAATCCCTAGACTTGGCTTATTCCAACGGTATATCCTCGTATATCTATGTACATGTGTATAGTTATATACATATAGGTAATATGTTCACGTCTATGAATACGTTTACGAATATAAACTTATGCATTTACCAAACCTAGTTGCAACACTATCGTTCTATTGCCAACAGCACTTTCTTGGCTAAGGGACCAATACTCCGGTTTGGTAACATATGCCATATATTAAACGGAAATACAGTACGGGGTTGATAATAAAATGGAAGTTTAGATTCGTCGAGGCGTTCAAGTCCCAGGCTGCAATCTGTCTTCTCGAAGACGATGAACGGTTAGAGCCTTTCCACGTGAGGCAGGTACACCTATTATCCTACAGCTCAACCGTCTATCGCATATAAGTAAAACGTATTTGTTTATATATTGTGACGGGATTTTTCCTACCACACTTCCTGATCGGGCATATCACCCGTACATTCCGTGCCGGATAAAAAGACTAAAGAATTGACCACAAGCAAAGGGAAAGTTCGAGTCAAAGCGTTGGGCGCCAGGTACAAAGTACCGCCGGTTATGGACCGACTTTTATTTATTTGCTTCGATAAGAATCCCGGAATTGCGTAGGGCACGAACGAACGGGTGAGGCGAGATCGAGGGCAACTCGACTAGCTCAGCTCACCTGAGGGACGAAAAGGTAGAGGGGCAGGGTCAAAGTAGAGTGACAATAACTCGGAACTCAATATTAATACCTCCTTCGAGGATTTATTCAAGATAATGCTTCAATTTCGTGTTCACAATGGTTCTTCGGATAGTATCCGATACATTTGCCAGATCCTTCCTTAATTACTAATTTCCCGATTGTTCGTTACTCAATAGCGACGACCTAACACAAAATATGCTCTAGTAACGACACGGGTAGACCATAATGCTAAACGAAATTTACCGAGGTAGTAATCATTACGCTGTAACGGATAGATGAACGAAATAAAGATGGTAAAATTATTGCGACTAAATGACCGAGGTAAAGATAGTAAGACTATTGCGAATAAATGACTGAGATACGAATTGCGTATTTTCGTGAATTTACCGAGGTAGTAATAACTAACCGAGGTAGTAATAACTAACCGAGGTAATATAATTGCGCTGTAACGAATAAATGAACGAAATAAAGATAGTAAAATTATTGCGATTAAATGACCGAGGTAAAGGTAGTAAGACTATTGCGAAGAAATGACCGAGGTACAGATAGTAATGCTATTGCGAATAAATGACTGACATATTAATTGAATATTTTCGTGAATTTACCGAGGTAGTAATAATTAACCGAGGTAGTAATATTTACCCGAGGTAGTAATAACTAACCGAGGTAATATAATTGCGCTGTATTGAATAAATGAACGAGATAGAGATAGTAAAATTATTGCGATTAAATGACCGAGGTAAAGGTAGTAAGACTATTGCGAAGAAATGACCGAGGTACAGATAGTAATGCTATTGCGAATAAATGACTGACATATTAATTGAATATTTTTGTGAATTTACCGAGGTAGTAATAATTACCCGAGGTAGTAATATTTAACCGAGGTAATACTGTACGCAGACGGAATTCTATAAGAGTTGAAATAGGCATCGGAAATACGGAAAAGATGATTACTTATGGCTTACCCGGTACACGAAAAATACGAGAAATTATACGAACGAAATAACGCAAAATAATTCGACGGCTTTGTACGAGACTCTGGCTCTCCGCGCTCGGCGAGTATACGCCGCGAGAGAGAGAAAAGATAAACAAGCGCGGTACGCGAGAGCGTACCATTGTCTCGAGCGCGAGGCCTTGAGCCCGCAACTTGATCGAAAGAAATGCTTAACATACGAAATAATATTTCACCGATGATTTTAATTTATTCAAATAAATGCGCGAAGTCTAATTAAAAATACTGAATAGTGACGCGCAAACTTAATCACCAAAAGGGCATAATTTATTGGGCAAAAATACGACAGGCAAAAATTCAATAAATTCTATACTTAATTGTTCAGACCAGTTTGGAGGAATTCTCTTCTCGCCCATTTCTCTAGTCCAATTCTTTACTCAAACTCAATTAAATACTCAAGAAAACAATTATTCACGACCACGACCGCGAGACTATCGCTATTGACCGTAGTCGCTACTCTTCGAAATTAATACATGATGGACTAGACGAGAAAAGAATTCCGAATATTAACGCAGAAAATAAGCGTGAGGAGATTGGGCTCACCGAGTTCCCTCGTTGTCCGGTATTTGAGCACCGACCACCACTTTTGCTCCTCGCTCGACTCCCGAAAAATTCCGACTGATCTAATGATCCTCAATAATCGATCGACTTACCTCGGTGGCCCACTCTCTCCTCGATTCGCGCGCCCCACTCTCTCGCATCGCCCCGCCGGTGTCTTATCTCCCTACTTTCCTTAATTTTCTCGCTTTCTTCGTTGAGTGACGTGTGACGGTGACGAAGGGACCACCCCTCCCGCGACCGAAACCGTGTGCGAGCCTCTACTCGCAGCTATGATATGCTGCCCCTCAATCGCCCTCCTCCTGGGATCCCGTGGACGATTACCAGCAACGGGGGAGACCTCCCTCGCGTAATCAAAGCGTCCCTTGATTAGGCGGTGGGCCCACAATAAACGCCACCAGGCAAAACAGCACCGCGTTGCTGGCTCCGTCCCAAAGATCCCCTTAAATGAGGCGCCGAATCTCACGGTCCACGACGACTGAGGAGGCAGTAGGGGAGGGTGCAACACCAAGGTTGCGTAGTCAATCGGAGCGGGTGACGCTGTATATTGGTCCAATTCCCAATGTCTCCGTTGGCATCCCTATCTCCCACGAATAATGATGGCGAATATTCGCCTGCGTAATGAGCAAAGTATCGCTCGAACCCTCTTGGGCCAACGATGCACGGCTCGGCCACGAGCGAGACGCCCCCGCGACACGTCACCGCCACTCGCGAGTCCCACGTTATTTCTTACCGGCGAGTGAGCTCGAGAGCGGGACACGGGATTTCACACTTTATATGGCAGAAATAACCGCCGGTCTTACTCCAAACTATAAAATTAAATTCTTTCTATTAACCAATAAATTCGGCCCAATGAATTATTCGCCACGCTAAAATGCAGGTACTAAACTAAAAAAACAACGCAAAACTTATCCTAAAATGAGTCGAAATTCTCCGGGTGATCTAACGAAGAGCGTCGTCGTAGGGTCGTAAACCCGACCCCATGGTCGACACTACTCCGTGCGGGTGGCGAGGCAAAATGTCACGTCACAATATATACGAAAATGTTGATGAAAACTTTGTTAATAACGTCGGGAAATTCTATTTGATCAATTACAAAAGTTTTTTGAGGTCGCATTATCCATCCAACGAACTTTTTTGTCAGTATACCGACTCACGGATGGAAACTTAAATCGTCTATAGTGCGGTGTACATTTATGGAACGCCACAGAAAGTGAAAATTTGAGATCGCACTGGCGGATTATATATCAGTGCTGGAGATTCGTATTACCCGTCATCGCTTACACTGGCCATATTTAACTTTTATTACACTCAGCTATCTGCTTTGTCGCAAATTTTCGGTTCGAACCAATTAAGAACTTGCGTTTGGCTAAATCCCCGAGCGTGTGGGGCTTCGTAGAGTTTATTGTTCCAAACTTGAAACTCTATCGTTTTTACGAGAACGCGTGAATTTATCGCCGAAAGATAGGCAGTGAGTGAGTTGCAAACTCTCGAAAATGTGGACAACACCAACACCCCGAATGAAATGGACCAGTGATTTAGGGAATTGCGGTTACTCTCATTGAGGGAGAATATACCGCAACTGAATTGATAGTACAAAATTGCACCAACTCTATACCTTTCTATACATCGACTCTATACATTCTCTCTCTCTCTCTATCTCTCTCTCTCTCTCTCTCTTGCTTTTTTTGAATTGACTATTTACGAGCCACTGTTGCTCATTGTCTCTGCATTACTCCTGCTGCTTCCTGATCTACCCTGGGCACCACTACTGTGCGATGTACTGCGACGAGAGTTTTACTACTTTCAAGATGTCTACTTCTCACCGTCGTATATGTATAAATAGGACACATCTATAGATGGACATTACGTACACATATCATATGTATGAGGGTAGATTATATACGTTCATATGTATAGATGTAAGCATGTATGTGGGATTAGAAAGAGATGAAGTTCTATTTTTCTCTTTCTTCCTTATCCCATATTTTCTTCATTTTTACTCCTCGCAGGTTTTTCTCTCAACTCCTTATATACCGCGAGCCCTTTATAACGTCACGCTGCACTGCCACCAACCATCGCTCTCCGGATTACAACGTTTTGTGCCTTGCAGTTTCCGCCAGTTTTACCCCGGACCACGAGAATGACAAGCTTCAGAGATTCTCTTCTAGTGTGTGTATGTATGTGTGTGTATGTGTGTGTGTGTGTGTGATCGTAGCAGAAACTACTTGCTCTACTCCCAAGGCTCCCGCTTGCAATCCGGTGGCCATTTATTCACGTCGTTGGTAGCAGCTTAATGCGACTTACCACCACCACCACCACCCCCTGGAAATGACGACGATGATGACGACGGCTTGTAATAGTCGGCTACATACAGTCTTCGTCACTGCTGCCTGCTCACCTCCCGCCGTGCATTTATATATATATATGCAGAGATTTATATTTATCGCTGAGTGTGCGACATCATGCAAGTAAGCAACGCTTTCGCGCCTTTCCAAATCCCAACTGTGCTCTCGGAGCAAAAAAAAAAGGGAATTATACGTTTTCTTTCATTCAGCGATTGCGAACAATTTTTAATGTCACCAATGTTCTCTTTAACGAAAAAAAAAACCTCAATTAAACTTGGTACCCCGATTCTGTGTATCGTGACCTGTGTTCTTGGCCAAAAGACTGCAGTAAGAAGCGCGTTACCAAACGTGTCCTATTTTTTTATTAGTCGCGTTTTCAGCACCTACGCGTATGTGATTTTTTCCATCTATAGTCCCGCATAAAAAGAACACGAGGTGGAAGAATTTTAATAGTTACTAAAATATAAAAAAAGGGCACATCACGTTTGGTAAGATCCTTCGGAGGTCTCATCGATTATTTGAATCTTTTTACGTTTATTTTGTGGCTAGGAATTTTTTGCGAATTTTTTTTTCTAATTTTCCTTCAATCGTTCTCCAATTATGCCCGTAAATTAAGGCAGAGTATACGAGAACAATAAATGGAAAACCAGGCAACCAAAGGAACTTACAGTGAAACTTCACTCAGTTTACAGGAATGCGCAAATGTGTTAGCTGTATGCAGTCAATGAGAGGAGAAACGTGTAAGCTGCATGCAATCAACGAGCAGAAATCTCCCTCTTCCCTCTCGCCCAAGTGCATGAGAACTTTCGAACGGCCTCTCACCGTTGTGTATGTGAACTTCATGATGATAAGCTTTCGTGAGAGTTCAGTGTATGTATATAGGTAGTGAAAAAAAGAGAACGTAAAGTACGAAACGAAATAGAGAACACGAAAATAAAAATCAAGACGAAGAAACCAAGAATGAAATATGATTAAGTGAAAAATTGGGGTTGAGAAAGAAAATTTTATAAATTCCGATATCCTTTGCACGACAAATAATTTGGTAGAATCCACTGTGAGTCTGGATCGTGTCTTCAGTTGTGGTAGACTAGCCATGTGATCGACTATTTTAGCAATGCAATATTGATAGAGAAAGCTATAGAATCTGATAGAACGTAAAAGTAGTAGTCAGAATTTATAATAATCGTGAAGATGTCGTTTGGCACTTGAATTAATTTTTTTTTTTTTAAGTATTTTCGATTTTTCGTCTTGTATTTGACTAGTCCGTTGAATCCTTTCAACGCGGTTAACCTCAAAACTGTTGGAAGTTGTGTGATAAATAAATTGAATAATTATATAATGCTAATTGATTTTGATAATTAATATAATTTCATCACGCACGAAAATAATAGGAGCGGACAGTTTTATATTAATAAATCCTTAAAATTCGCAACAATTACTGCAAGCACTCGTAGTATATAGTGCTGTCACCTGATCGGTTATGTATAGTAAACTAACTCGGTTCCTGTGCTGATTATAAATTCGAAATTTCTTTGTTAACAATCTTTTTATGTAATCTATTGGAAGCTTATAATTTCGTGAAGAAATTTATTATTGAATGAGCCGCTTCTTCAGTATTCAAGTAGATTCGTCGATCAATTTAACTCGTGGCGAGCTGATTATTTCGGGTACATCTTATGCTAAAACAGCGATTTTTAAATCGAAATTTCTCGCTGAAAAAGTCAGCAACGTGATCTGTAACTTTGCTTAAAAAAAAAAAAGTGTTTCAGAATTGAAATATTTCCAATTCACAAATTTTTCCAATAGATATGAAATCCTCAATTTTGGTAAGTAACGAAAATCCAATAACTCCTCTAGATTTTTTTCAGTCTCGATCTATATGGCATTTGCTTTCGGTGTTAATTGTTTGCTCGAAAAAAAAATTAACAACCCTCTAATATAGTGTTGTTTTTTTTTTTTTTTTTGGTGCTATATATTCCGGTAGACCCCACTCTTAAGTCGTAATTCCCGAAACAGCGGAAAAGTCTGCTCCAAGTTTATGCTCGCTATTGGAAGCTACAATGCCCCAGTATTTTAGTGAATAGCATTACTCCTTAAATCCTGAGATATTGTACAGCGGGAGGCTGTAAAACGATTCGGGACACCGCGCGGCCCTCGACATTGTGTATACATCACGATTACTCGTTTAGTGTACACGCTTACAGTTCGGGAAGAAACGAGAACGAACAACAAGTTGAAACAAGTGGAACTGCACATAGGAGAAAAGTTTTCATCTCTTCTGTTCCTTGCACGGTTAAGCTCACTTACGAAATTCGGAATAGTACAGAGAGGTGAGAGGTGTAAACTCGTACGTGGAACATTCCACACAAAATTAACCTGGCTGTGAGCCTTCGCCACTTTTTTTTCCATCAAGTATATTGTAGAGTGACACAAAAAAAATTTTTTGACTCTCAACTGAAAAATGGAAATTGTAATTTAAAAAAAAATTAAACAAAATAATATGAATTAAAACGTATGAAATAAATAAATGTTAAAAAATTTTTTTTTAATTTCTGACCACAAATTGGTCTGCCAATAAATTATTAAAAGTTTTAATTTGATACAGAATTCCGTTATCAATTTTCTTAAAATTTTGACAATAAATTTATTGATAAAAGTACATCATTTTTAGACTATTTCAATGGTGTCCGTGGCTTTAATTTATACAGGCATGACGAAACAAGCATCTATTTTTTTTTCAATACATGTTAGAATTTTTCTTTTGCTACTTACTTTATTTTGGAAAAATATTTCTATGCGACAATTATATAGAGAGGCTGAAGGAGAGATTTGTTTGCATTTGTTTGGGTTGAGATGCAAGGGCGCGCAACGCCTGAACGTATATATATATTTTTTTTGTATTTTTGTGTGTTCCAACGTATACCCTTGCGGGTTTTTACGTATGAACCATTCCCATTTGATTCCTCCTACCGCTCCCTGCCCGCACTTCGTTAAGCTAACCTAACCTCCGTAGCATCCGCAGCTGCTTTTTAGTTACACAGTATCGCATTCGCCGTGGACATGGGGAAACTGCGGAAAACCCATGCCAATACAGACGGCCTTATTTTACTGAGTTTCCGATATGTTACCATCCGAATCTCAGTAAAACTGCCTCCCGCTCGGTAGTCGGCGCGCCAAACCAGTGCACGGCTGAGCGGTCACCCATCCAAGTAGTGGCCTCGGCCAATACTGCTTAACATGGGAGATCGCCAGAGCCGCACACCGACCGCGCGTCCACTACTGTCGGTCAAACAGTATATATACATTTATATAAATTCATAAATTCAGTATATATACAAGGGTGAAAATTACCCCCTGGTATACAACTCACTTGCTTACTCGTTCACAGTAGGTTCAATTAAGTTGTCTCTTTACGGACATTGGGATACAACAACGCTTTTTTTTCACTTATCTACTTGTTGTCTTTTGTTCTTTTACAATTCTCTTTTTTGTTCCCATACACGAACTTCGCGCAATGACAAGCTGGCTTATTTCTACTTTTCTTCATTCGAGTCTCAAAAAAAATTTATAGTTCACACGCAGAGAGGGAAAAGAAGACGTGAAAAGGACGGAGAAAGGAAAAAAAAAGGAACTAAAAGAGCCAACAGGAAAAACTTTTACCGCATTTCGTTGATGCAAGAGCGCATAGAAGGGCATCTCCGAGTCGAGAATGCTATATATGAAGAAACATTGCTACAGCAATGTATACCATAGGAACAAACAATGCCGCGTGAAACAACCCGAGATGCTGGGTGTCCAATTCGTGTAATATATTTTGTCCGTGAATGATTTTTTCGAACTCTTGTGTGCAGTGAACTAAAAAATTTCAGTGAATAATGAATTTTCAACCACAGACCACTTTTGCTCCTTGTTCAATAACAGGTAATAGAATTTTTTTCATGAATGGGCAGAAAATGTTTAATATACTTGGCGTCAAGACGCTACTTCGTTTCTTGATATTGGGCCCGTTCGAAAAATTTCCTGTGCATTAAATTTTGGTCAGATATACATTTTAATTATGGAAAATACGTTTGCGGAGGGATCACGAACCAATCTGCCGACGTTCCCATTGAAAAACTTGCATTTTCAAGAGAAAATTCAATATCGTCAGTCATAGCAATTCATTTTCTAAATACTTTTAAATAAATATTTCCCATATTTGACCGATAAATCTATTTCACTTTCCTGCTCCTACTACGTGCAAGCAATTAACTGAAAATCGGACATTTTTTTTAACCTCTGACTGCAAAATAAAATAACAACAATAATAACAAGAGTGAAATAATTTAGGGGTTTTAGGGGGACGTATTTGATAAAGGTGAAATAATTCATGACACGGTGATAAAACATGTAGAATATTTATTATAATAATCACACAACGTATTCTTCTACACTAGGAACTAGCAGTCGAAAAGAAGTTTTGCGTCAGCGCGTAAGTTGTGGCTTTTTTCCAAGTTCTTCCATTTAAAGAAAAAAGGAACATAAAAATCATTCCATTATATGAGATTACGTGTTTACGTGCAGAGTGGACTGGCAGTGCTAAAAAAAATGAATTACTTGTAAAAATTTTGGACTCGCGAACAAAAATTTGGATTCATGGATAGAAATTAATGTTATTGGTGGCAAATAAACCGATATTTTTGTATGTTCAAAAAAACTCCTTAATCAACTTTGTTGAGCATGCTTTTCTCCGTATGCATGTACAATGTAATGTCCATTTCTTCACGAGTTTCCGGTATAACAGCAACGCAGTTTTTCAAAATGCTGTTCTCAGACAAATGACTATAAAGCGTAGAGTTTTCTTACCGGATTATATAATTCAGAAATTTTCGAATTGGCAGCTATAATCGAGAGACTCGGTAGAGTCTCGGGACAAGTACATTTCCCGCCGGCTCGACGAAGTATCTATTCCCGAGCCAACTCCGTCCACGCGCATTGCCTACCTTTGTCATGCATTGTAGAACAAATTAATGGGTAATCATAATTTCTAATCATAGTTTCATTACATAATTCGATAACGATCTACCGATTAATATCAGAATTAATTAAATCGGTCGACACGTTATCGAGTTTCATGACTTTCACAATTTCATTGGGTCACTTTTATCTCACTTAGCCGTCTCCTCATCGTGTATGTCACGCAAGGCGAGTCTCTATGACCCGTGTCACGCAAGGCGCGTTTACATGTACGAGGCACACGGAGCGGCGAATGGGGATCCGAACTGCCAAACTTAGCCGCGTGGCGGCAGCATCATAGATTGCGCCTTTTGGCGGAGCTTTTGAATCTTTTCTATCTAAATAAACATTTGTATTGAAAAATGAGCTCTCCTCAAGAGAAAATATTACGAAATCAATTCAAAATAATACAATATTTTACGTAATTAAAACACTAGTTGATAATTGAATTTAATTAACCCATTATGAGTAATTGTTGTGTTCCGTTGTGTAAAAGAGAGGGAATTTTTTCATTTCCAAAAGACGATAAACGTTGGAGTCGCGATAATTGGTATCACTCGGACACCAGAATTCTGGATCAGGATATAATTACTAATGCATGATGCATCTGATAATTGAAAACTATCACTGTCATCGTAGAAGAACAATCGAAAAGAAAAAAATATTACATTATTGTTTTAGAAATTTTCGTGATGCTATTTGCGAGATTATACTTTTATTTATGTACCAAAAATTATATTTTTAATATCGCGTACCTATTTTTATCAAATAATGTATTTTTTTTCAAGTAAACATATCTCTAAAAATATAGATCGCAGAAAAAAAAATGATCCGAGGTAAAAGTCATAGTTTTTCATCACCTTTTCAATGAAATCGGTATCATAATTTTATCGTCCTTGTAAACTAGATTTTTTTACGAAAATGTAAAAAATGTTTTTTTTCTTCGAAAAAAACTACTTTTATTTTGCTGCCGAATTTACTCAACCTTTGGGCATGTGTGTAGATTTAGTAGAAAAATCGCCAGAATGGGAACGTCAACCCTTCTGGCTTAAAAAAAAATGATGCAGGTGTTACAAAAACTTGTTTATTTACGGGAGAGAGCGTTGTTCTGTTCAAGAAGAATAAAACGATGCTAGTCAAAAACTTATATTACAGAGCTATTGTTTCGCAAAAGAGTTCCATAATATAAATGAAATTTGAGAGACAAAAGTTGTAGACATTACCCAATGATTCCAAGTATTGGGAGCGATTTCTCCATCCTCGTAGATACGAAACAATATGAATTATTCGTCAAACTGATTTTTTTCAAGGAAGGAATATATGTATTCAGTGCCAACACAAAATAATCGATAGGTTTTTAGGAATAAAACATTTTCAGCAGGGTAATTCTCAGTTTTATACAATTTCACACAATTAGTTTTTTCTTTAGTCCAGAACCCCTGACGGTCCTATTCTGGAGATTTTTTTTTACCGAATCTACACGTGTGCCCAAAGGCTGAGTAAATTTTGCAGCAAAATAAAAGTGGTGTTTCTTGAAGAAAAAAAAATGTTACTTTTTCATTGAAAAATTTAGTTTACAAGGATGATAAAATTATGACATGGATTTCATTAAAAAGATGATGAAAACTACATTTTTTACATAGAATACTTTTTTTCTGCGACGTATATTTTTAGAGATATTTCTACTTGAAAAAATATAATATTTCTAAAACGGTTATTGAAAAATCTGAAATAATTCACTCAAAGGCTCTTAAGGTAGTATCTCCACAGGATAGTTGAATTATGAAATGGTCGAAATTTGGCATACAGGTTATTTAATATGTTATCCGAACATCCGTGCAATTTAAATAAGCTTAACCATCCCGAACCCGAGATATTTTCACTCAAAGTTGGCTTGATTTACACGTAACATATGTGCCATGCATGCACGAAGAGTAAGTTATTAATTCTACCGTCAAAACTAAAAATAAGAAGTTGATGATAAAAGAGAAGAAGCTAGAAAGGGATGTCACGAATAATGTGAAAAAAAAATTCAGGAAGATATACGATTTAGTTTTTGAGATATTGTACGTGAAAGAGGTGTACGTCTATGAGCCTTGTTTCATGCGTGCTCGCTCATCGCACTTCGCCGTGCCTACGCTCCCGCTTATTCCCCGCCGCCGGTCGCGGAGATACTACCTTAACTAGTTTTACAAACTGGCAAAGTTTCGAAAATTTCGGGGAGAGTCGCAAAAAAGTGGCTGGTATTGTGGAGAATGCTTCATATATATATATATATATATATCTCTCGCCTTAAAAATGTATTTATTTGTTTTAATGAGAAAAAGATCCTCGCGATAGATCTAACAAAAAAAAATTACTTTGAAAAAAGACGTGATATCACAATAAAAAACGCCTCCGGCGAAAAAAAAATTGGACAAGTACATTTTAAGTATTTTTCCTCACACAAAAAGTATTGATATCATTATACGGCCAAGTCATCGTCACGATTGAAAATAATGATGAAATATGTTCTTACATTATACTCTCTTTCACTTACAATATACCAATTGTAAAAAATTGTCAAATAAATTCAAATCTCATGAAAAGTTATGACTTAAATGAAACCTTATGGCGGGGGTTTCATCAACATGAACAACACCTTTAAACTACATCCTTAAAAATTTTTTTAAATAAATCAAATGTCAAATTAAAATACAAGAACGAAATATAAGTAAGTACTTGGCACTACCGTGGTTCGACATTGAAATATATGTATCAAATGAAAGTAGCGCCAAGTACTTACTTATATTTCGTTCTTGTGTTTTAATTTGACATTTGATTTATTTTAAAAAATTTTTAAGGATGTAGTTTAAAGGTGTTGTTCATGTTGATGAAACCCCCGCCATAAGGTTTCATTTAAGTCATAACTTTTCATGAGATTTGAATTTATTTGACAATTTTTTACAATTGGTATATTGTAAGTGAAAGAGAGTATAATGTAAGAACATATTTCATCATTATTTTCAATCGTGACGATGACTTGGCCGTATAATGATATCAATACTTTTTGTGTGAGGAAAAATACTTAAAATGTACTTGTCCAATTTTTTTTTCGCCGGAGGCGTTTTTTATTGTGTTGGTTATTCTAGAAGCATAATATAGTAAGCTCGCTATTTTTTCTTGAAAAGCTCTTTTTGGGCTTTCAGAAAATATAAGTAACAGAACCAGGCCAGGAAGCTCCTTTGGAGGTTAGATCGAAGATCGTGATCACTACGGTTGGCTCGCTGGTGGATAAAAAAAACTCTCAGCCAGTGGATATCAGCTGGCAATATCTTTATCTTCTTTATCACCTTTTTTCTTCTTTGTGTGCACCTCTGCCGTTAATAACTCTTAATGAGCATTACCGGTGAGCGGACGTCACGACGCATCGTTATTATCTTTCTCTCTCTCTCTCTCTCTCTCTCTCTCTGTCTATCTCTCTCTTCATCTTTCCCTCGAAAGAAAATAAAGAAAGAGCTAATAAAATGATAACGAAGTTAATGAAGAAGATCTTCCAAGAAACCTGCTGCAGCGCAAAATCCTCCGGGACGCTTACAGTCTTCGTGAATCAAGAAGACGACCGCGAGAAAATCGAGTTCGAGAGTTTGAACAGCAGTTTTTTTATTTATTTTTTTATTTTTCATCCTCATACTTTCGTTTTACTCTGGCATATACAGCGAACTTTACTCGTACATAGGGTCGGATTTTCCTTCTCAAATTTGACCGAATTCGTTCGGGTATCTCCCGTTGAACGCTCACCTTGGAGCCGAGAAATATTTTGCGCCCGCGAGAGAGAAAAACACGCGCTTCGAAACTTGCGACTAATACATACACAGTCTTATAAATTTGTTTGGTACAAAGTTATGTAGTATAACCAACTGTGGGAATACTGGCGAAAAGTTTTCTGGCTGATAAGATATACATGTATAGTTTTGACGAAGTTTCAGCACTATCTCATCGTCTATCTATAACGCGATGTGCTTCGAAATAGTTGTTCTACCTAATTTTCTCGAAAATTAATATTGTATTAATGTAATTCGAGACGCGCGTCAAATTCCGGATCTTGGAGGAATCCTACCCCAGGAATATGCGTTCAGCAAATTTGTACCTGTATACCTAATTTATCATCCTCGATATCTCGATTTTATTCAAGTACGGTACATTGAAAAACAAAGAAATGTTTTAACCCTCTACCGGTACACATGGGTCTCTCGGACCCAGAGCACATTTCAACAAACTATGATTTTTTGGCGTTTTTTCGACGTAGCTCTTCTTCTAAACCCTATAACTTCTCACCTGAAAATCGAATTCACTTTCTGCTTACACATACGTATAGTTTACAGTCTAGCGTATCGATTTCACTATTATTGAAATAAAATCGGTTCACTCAGTTCGGAGTTGCAACGTATTTCGTCCGCCGGGTCTCACAGACCCATGTGTACCGTAGTAAGGGCAAAAAAATAAGTGTACCGGTTGAGGGTTAATATTATACTCGTGGTATTGTTTGATTGAATAAAAGGTCCATATGAATTTAACCCTCAAACACCTCACTGGGTTACGGTAACCCATGAGTCTCTCAAGCCATTCGTCACTCTCAAACATTTCTTCTTAGTTTTTTTATATACCTTGAGAACTATAAGATGCATGGAATTCCCCTTTAAATATTCTTTTTTCTCACAGTTTGGCGTCTCGATTTAAAAAAAAAAACACATATAAATCTGTGTATTAGGACCCTCGATATCGGCAAAACAATAACGGTGGGTTACGCTAACCCAGTGAGGTGTTTACAAGTGGCCTAGATAGTGTGGCGTTTAAGGGTTAAGATTGAAGAATCACTTACATATAGTATTCAGTGTATTATCTAAACATATGTGCAATTTAAACAACATTGACCGTTTCCAAGTCAAGATAATTATAATTCAAGTTGGTATGATTAGCGTATGTATTTCCAATACATACGCTCATTCATATATTCCACGAACGACACATTTTTCGTTCTATCGTCTTAATCCAATGCAAGAATTGAACAATCAACGAGAAAATCAGCATAACGCTGATTTTCAGCGTTATGCTGAACGAGCATAACACGAGTACACTAATAAAATTTGAGAATGATTTACCGTTTGGTTTTCACATGCATTTTTCGCGGTTTGGAGGGAATTTGGACAACGAAAAGAACGACTTTATTCCAACCCCAAATTTCAGCAAAATCGAAACTATTTCGCATCCCTCTGTATAATTCCATACATATTCGATCCTATCTCTCTCTCTCTCTCTCTCTCTCTCTCTCTCTCTCTCTCTCTCTCTCTCTCTCTCTCTTGAGATATTTCATTGCGGAGTATTTCTCAAACATGCAGAAAATGTATACAAAACAGTCTTCGAAGCCCAGGGTTATTGTGGATTTACGTTTAGGAATTTGAGGATCGTTGAACGTGAAGGAGCGTAGGGAGAGGGTGAGATGGCAGGATAAATGCACCCCGAGGGAACGGTTGAAGGCCTTGTAATGTAGCGAGTAGGGACGAAGCCAGCGTCAAACCCGATTCCGAAGAGCAGATAAGCGATAAAGGCGGAAATTGCCGCAGGCAACCGATCACTGATAAGCTCTGCTTATGCCTAATATATCGAAACTCTCGTCGTCGTCGTCGTCGTCATCTTTCTAGTCATCGTCTTGGGCTCTCGGTCGAACATATGAAAGGGTGCTTGAGGAAAAAAGGGTGGAAATGGATTGAGAGAAAGAGTTGTAGAATGAGAGACTACTCTTGGCCATATATGCTTTATTCCAGAGTTAACGTTAGATGGGGTGACCCTAGCCCCAAGGGTATGTATAGGGAGGTGAAGGGATACTCATCTTCGTATCCCCATTCAGCCCTCTGGAGGGAATCGAATTTGTTTTCTCTTTCTCGTTTTCTCTTCTTCGTCCTTTGGAAATTTCACGACATCGCGGGCATCCCCGAACAATGGGCTTTGCCATCTACTGTACACTTCGTCTTCTTCTTTCTTTTGAATTTCACGATCGTCGACGTCGTCCACTCAAAAACAAAAACAACGATATGGTGCAAGCGCGATGAAAAATGAGGGCAATTTGTTGTGACGAAGGAGAAGAATTGGAAGCGAGCGACTACTGCAGGGAAACATACAACACGAAGGAGCAGCAAAAAGCGCCGAGTGAACATAATTCTTTGGTGAAAAAAAATAAAATCTTCAGGGCCAAACTTATCGAGGCAGCAGATCCTGATCTACAAAGACATTTTAGCGTATATTTCCTTCGTATAAATACGACAAGATGTAGAAACTGTAGAAACGTCAAGTAGAATTCGAAAAATTAAAAAAATAAAAGATTGTATTGTATAATTGTATAATTTTATCGTTAAACATTGCATCTTGCTACTTAAAAAATCAAGTACTAAAGCGTGTTGTGACATTTGTATGAATATCAAGGTAAAACAATAGTTGCCTTTTTACCCCATAATGACTTAAATATATACATGGTGATTCAGAATAGTTAACAAAGCGGATACTGGATGATACAAGGTAATATTCTAAGCATAACTACTCAGCCATTTTTTTAACCCGACATAGTTTTGCTTTCTCATAAAGGAAGCTTTGTTTTCATAAAAAAAAAATCGAGTTTTTGATGCCAATGTATTTAGAATGTGTCAAAACATCGAGAAAAAAACATTTTTTTAAAATGTCTGGACATATGTGTGTGTGTGTGTGTGTGTGTGTGTGTGTGTGTGTGTGTGTGTGTGTGTGTGTGTGTGTGTGTGTGTGTGTGTGTGTGTGTGTGTGTGTGTGTGTGTGTGTGTGTGTGTGCTGGTCTGGCAAAATTCAAACACTTATATCTCGCGAACACCTCGAGCGATTGAGCCTAAATTTTGCATATAAGTATAGAGCAGAAAAACCCCTTTGTTTGAATTAATTTCTCTCCAAATTTCTCAACAATTTCGGATTTTACGGACTTATGAATTGAAAAAAAAATCTGTGATCTCTCTAACTTTCGTAAATTTTCAGCTACGAAGCTAATTTTTTTTTACACCGATTGACTTAGTCACAAGCACGGTTTCACTTTCGCGATAGCCCTACGGTTTCGGAATCGATGTTCGAGGTGACGACCATACCGATCGCCATACAATTGAGCTGCTTGCGGTCGGTAGTTCCCGCGACATTCTCCTAAGACGAGAAAAATATCAAAGACTTCGGAATGAGTGTAGTCAGGCATTTGAAATTGGTGCGAAATTAGTATACTGTGACACGACACAATACGGCACGGCTAAGACACGATAAAGCCTCCGCGGATCATCACTTTCATAGGAAAAGTGCGCAATTTCCTGCGGGGTGGCCTTAAAAATAGTGTTTACGAAAATGCACCCACTACAAGAGTGGACATGATGGAGCGGATTAGAATAATGCGTGCCAACATCATCATATCGTAATTACAAATTACAAATGTTCGATAAAGGCTCAACTTATGCATTTAAACAATCAAGGCTCATTCGAGCATGTAATCCAGCCGAAAACTGGCTATCGAAAAAACAAGCGGCCCTTTTCAGGGTTAAACGATGCGTGTACAATCCGATCAGCAGCATCCACGCGGTGTACACTGGGGGTGATGCTGATGCCGACGATGAAGAGTCAAGACCTAGACAATAATCGAAAATTGAAACTGCGCTCATGAAGCGAGTATGGGCGAAAGTATTCTCCAAAACGTAAAACGTCAATTTTCGGTTCGGAGTTGGCATTTTTGGGAAAAATGTTTCCAACAAAAGTTGCGCATTTTTTTAACTCGAAATACGATTCTACAATAAAAACGATGTAGTTGCATTAAAAAAAAGAAAAACAAAGTCGACCTTCAAATGATCTTGAAGCAGCCACTATGGACGTACAAATTTTTACTATACCATCAACTATCCCCCTTCGAAACCATGAAACTTTTGCAGAACACATTTTTTGTGCTATCTTCTGTTTTCGTTTTATTTCAATGGATACTTTAAAAATGGGACACCCTATATATGTATAGGCGTGTCCGAATTGTCCGCCAAGAAGAATAATAGAAAGAGATAGAGGGTGGGATGAAAAAAGTGGCAAAAAGACAAAAAAGGAATCAGGCTAAAAAAAAGTCGGAACGACCTCACAGGGAGTCTCGTAACGAGGTAAAATAGCATTAGGCATTTTATAGGACGTAACTGTACACAGAAACATACCTATATATTTTTCGTTATTTATGTAGCATGTATTTTAAAAAAAAAAAGACAGAGAAAAACAGAAAAGTTTTCAAGCTGACGATATATATCAACCACGGTCTAGTTACGTGCAGCACAAACGTAATAAAGAAAGGAATATTTTACGGAACGCAATGAGAGACACAGAGACATTTGTAATCAGTCGAGTAGCCTCGGTGACAGTTGGCCAGGAAGGACATTCGTCTTTGATATATAATGGAGCGCGAGAGGAAAACGAAAATTTCACGAAATCTTAGCGTAAATTAAAACCATCCTTTATGGAACTTAAAGATATAAGGAGTATGCAAGAAAAGGAGGAGTTGGAGGGAGGAAAGCAAAAAAGGTCACGAGATTTCCTAATGAGAAAAAGCCGAGAAAGCGGAAACGACTGCGCTGGGACTCACACGAGAAGGAGTTGAGAACGAGTGAAATCTCAGTTTAAATTAAGATTCCACGCAGTGAAACTGATGCAGAGGCGAACGATACCGGATAATTACCGGGAAGGTACAGATTATTTCGCCACTAGGTATATAAGCTTCAGGTTGGGTAATACATAGATTCATGTACACATTATATGCATATGGGAATAAGGTATTCCAGGCCGAATCGACAGGGTCATGAGTGACATATACAAGAAATATAACTGACACTGGTAGTTGTGTGGTTGGTGTGCGGCTCCGGTGATCCCTCGAGTTAAGCAGCATTGTGCGCTGCCACCGCTCGGATGAGTGCATAGTCCTCTGTATATCCTACTAAACGTAGAACTTTGCAGGCCTATCGTAGGACCAAAATTTCTACTCGGGTGACCGCTTAGCCGTCCACTGACTGGTGTGCATCAATTAGTGATCAGGAGGACAGTTCTTCTGAGACCTTGGTGTAGAGACTTTAGTGAGTATTTATACCGGGGAACCAGAAGAATATAGGGGGTTGTCTATACTGGTATGGATTTTTCGCACAGTTTCCCCGTGCCC
This sequence comes from Rhorus exstirpatorius, assembly GCA_963564615.1. Lineage (NCBI taxonomy): Eukaryota > Metazoa > Arthropoda > Insecta > Hymenoptera > Ichneumonidae > Rhorus > Rhorus exstirpatorius. Next base: position 36,472,996 of record OY751313.1, read on the forward strand.
ACAGCGAATAGGGTATGGTGTAGCTGAGACGTCTGTGGACGCAACGGAAGTTAGGTTAGCTCAGCGAAGTGCGGTCAGGGAGTGATAGGAGGGTTAAATTCGGAGGGGTAATATACGTAGAAACCCGCAAGGATATACGGTGAAACTCGGGAAATACAAAAATATATATACAGGGAACGTATAATTCATATGTATACGTTTCACACGTATCCTGCCTGTATCAGCTGGATATCCAATATAGATGATTTAAAAAGTATATAGGAGAATACATAATACTTTTGGCAGCTATGTATGACGTATATAAATTGTACATCTCAAACACATTTTATTTATATGAAGTTTACTACCAAGAGTGATTGAGAAGACTCAAGAAGCCGCGTTTAAGCCTGATTTTTTTTATTTACTGCAATTTCCTCCGGGACTGAAGACAATTCCAATACTATATATATCATGAGTTACGTTGGAATCGTGGCTTACGGTTGATGCAGAACCGTCGGATCTGCGGGACTGAATCAACCATCATTTTTGGACATAAATCATCATACTGTTAATCGAAAAATCATTTTCTTTCGGTCAATTGTTCGGCTTCACGACGAAAATTTGAAAATGAAAAATAGTGTTGCAGTTTTCCCCAGTTTCAACTAAATATATATACATATATTCGTGTAATACCCAATCTGCGGTTCACATAGCGTGCATATCCGCGAAATAATCCAACGTCGGGTGGTTAAGTTTTGTGCTACGCCCACTCTCGCGATCTCCTCTACCTTTAATCTCTCGTGCTTGAAGCGGATAACGTGCCCGCTTCGAAACTTCCTTTTCCGTGATGCTACACTACCCTTCAAAGTATCTTCGAAGCTCCGCGAAGCCGAGCTCTTGTTAATGCTTTTTGTCGGCTCTCAAGCGCTCAACTTTCTCGTGCAATTTTTTTCGACCGAGTAAACCGTGGATTAAATTTATATGTACATATACGCTCTCTACTCGCAAGTATATCTCTCGAGAAATAAAATATTCGAGATTTCAAACTGCGCTATAAGATGCACAACGCCATTTATAATGGGCTGAAAACGAGAAAAAGCTCCAGCCACAAGAAGACCATGAAATATAAATCAAAGAAGAAATAAAATACCTATTTGCATTATTATGTTTTACTTTTTCTAAGGTATATTTTATGCCAACAATTGTAGTTTCATCTAAAACGAACAATTTTTTATATTGTTCCGTGAAAACCCTTTCCAATTATTGTTTCACTGTCTTCACCAACCGATTTTTTTCATGATTTTATCGAGCTAAAACGAAAATGTTCTTGTTCGTTTTTTTTTTCTTCTCCGCATGCAGTAAAAATGATGAATTAAATTTTTTTTATTTCCCGTTTATGAAGTGGTGCGGGGACCGATACAGTTAAAACTGAGATTGGATACAGAAAGAATAACGAAAGTATAGTTACATGTTCCCGTACAATGAGAAGCAGTTAAAATGATGGAAACGTGGAAAAAGTCGTTCGCAAGCAATAATCATAGAAAAATATATCGTCAAGAGAAAGAAATCAAAAGAAAAGAGGGCGAAAAAGGTACTGAGAACTTTGCCATATCTCGATTTACGTTTTATCACCACGGAATTGAAGTTGAGAAATCGAGCGAGATAAATATATATATATGTATATATTTCCATGTACATTATATATATATGTATATATGTATGTAATGTATGACGCGGGCAATTGGAATTCGGACGAGGGAAGGGGGTTAATCAAGATGAAGCCAAGGGAATATATACAGTCCAATTATGCGGTCTGCATAGCGGCCTCATAGACGGCCATCAGAGACATGAATATATGCGGACGCGGCTTCATCTACACGATAACGTCCTAATAATGTACTAATATGTACTGTGCATGTATTATGCGTAGTATGTCTACATACATACAGGGTGTTTTATTTTTGACCTTTCATTTTTTTTTCATCTCCCCTTTCAAAAGTTTGAGCATTTAGGTATAATATTAAGCCTCGTGAAGCTGGACATGAGTTACCTGGTTAGGCTTGGTTGCCTGCACCCTCCTTTCGAAAGATCACAATTTACTGATTTGGTTGTCCCCTCTCTAAGAGCCCATGTACAAAAACGTATTTTTATTTTTTATTTTCTTCGAAACTACACGGTTAAACTTCGCAAAATTTTAAGAGTTACGTTCGTCTTAGTTAAACAAACGCCCTAAAATAATTTCAAAGAAATTGCCATCGTTTTACCCCATGCAAGTATACACAACCATACCTCCTGAATACACGAGCTTTTGGCCCCGTTCGCCAGACAAGTGGACCGATAAACACGACCACGCTGGTGGCAAATATCAGCAACTAAATATTGAAGGCGAGAAACGTGCGAATTTTAGAAACGGTATACGGTATTGCAGTCAACGTCGCAAATAAAAGCGTTACGTGACGGTAAGCGGAAACAAAGTTTGCCCTTATTATGAAACCCTTATATATAATTTATACCCTTATACGAAATTTGCAGATGTCGGTCCAATAACTTTGTCCACAAAAATACCGGTTTTTTTTTCGTTTGTTTCAATAGGACTTTAAATTGATTGAGTCGCCTCCCAGACTTGATTCTGAGAGCCTGCCTTTCGTGTGATGCATCGTTATTAAAAACTACGCATTTTTAACGCGAGGGACAGTGGAAACAAAACTTCTTTTTTTTCGCTTATGTTTATTCTCTTCCCTTAAGTCCTTCGTCGAAGAACTCATTCATTTGTGATAAAATTTCATCTTACGAAAGGAAGGTATACAGACAACCAGGACTAACAGGTGACTCATGAGTGCGGTCTTCTGGACAGCTGAGACACCTCTTAGAATTTTTCGTCAGGATCCCCTCTCCACGAGATTTAATATTATATCCGAATGCGAAAACTTTTGAAGTCGGAGACAGAAAAAAATATAAAAGGTGAAAAATAAAATACCCTAATATATTACACATATAAGTTAGGTACTTTTCTGTACGTAAACCACGTATTATATATCCGATGGAATATTGCGAAAGCACTAATTCGAATATAGGGAAAGAATAATTTATAAGCTATAAAATGGTTACTTATATTTAAGTCCACTTAAATCAACAAGTTTGGAATTGTACCGTCCCGATTCCAAATTTCACCTGAAACTCCCGATTGCTTTACGCTTAAACAATGATTTCTCTGGAACTCATAATTCATTGGTAATTCATTTGGATTTAAATATAGTACATCAACAACTGATACATGTACTCAGGCACGAAGTGAAGAATCTTCAAGAAAACATGTGGATGGTGGGTTCTGGCAGAGCTGGATCACCGTACGCCAGGCTATACAGTTAAGTTAGGAAGGTGAAGGATATAATAACAGAAGGAAGAAGTAGGTCAATGAAAGGAGAGGAGAAACTGACGAACGAAACGATTAAAGGAGAACTCTGAGGGTGCAATTTAAGGGAGTAAGTGATGGGAAGAGAATCTGAGACAAAAGGAGCGAAACCTAGGTGGCAAAACGAAAGGAGGGAATCCTACCAAGCGGGGAGTCGGGGAGACTGTCAATACTGGAGTAAGAGTGGCCGAGAAATGAAGAAAGGATTATTGAGGAATGAGATAAAGAAGAAGAAAAAAGTTAGAGAAAATATAATATAGCGATAGCCCGATACGATAGAGACTACGAAGATGGATGAACGAGGAGAGTGCCCAGATATTTAAAAGGCAATGGGACCGAAAATTGAATAAGGCATATTATAATCGTGAGGCCGCAATACTGCAGCGAGATAAGGGGGAATTAATACTGGATGGAAAGACTTGTAGACTATTATGCGGAGACGAGGAAGCGGATCCAATACACCTGGCACAGGAACGTAGTTGAATCTCAAGCAGAGAAGGAATGACAAGAGAGCGGATAGAGGATGAAAAAATAAGAGAGTGAAAGAAGAAGAGAATTAGAGAGAGAGAGAGATTGATTGATTGCTTGATAACAATTTATTATTGCCATAGTATATAACTATGTGGCAAAACGAGAATACAGTAGTGATTTACATGGGTTTTCATTAAAACTAATTAGACTAAACTTGAGATAGTAACTAAATAGATAGCACTAAAATATAAACCGAGATTGGCTAGAAGTGTGAAGCTAGACAGATTCAAGATTGCGAAAATGATTAAGGGAAAGTTGTTTGAAAGAATCGAGAGAGCGTGCTGAACGGATTTCATACGGTAGGGAATTCCATAGAAGGATGGATGAAATGAGGAATGACCCCCTATAGGAAGAAGTCCGGTGAGGAGGGACGTCGAAAGGAGGTAACGGTGCTGCTGACCGGGGTAATCGGCGAGAAGCAGATAGATATGAAAAAAGTTCGTTTTGGAGATAGCAAGGAGATTTTAAGTTAATTGTTTTGTAAGTGAAGCATGAGAGAAGAAAAAGTCTACGACTTCTGACGGTTAGCCACTGTAGTCGAATCCGATAGGGGGTGATGCGTTCGTCCCTCCTCAGATTGAAAATGAAGCGAATAGCACAATTTACTAATCATTGTAGCTTGATGTCTAGCTCCGTTGACAGATCGTGGAAAACAAGACAACAGTAGTCGATAATTGGGAGAACAAGAGCCGTAATTAGTTTTGTTTTTAGGTTTTCAGAAAGGGAATTTTTGCGATATTTGAGTTTAAATAAGGTGTAGTGAACCTTTTGGGAGATTTGAGCCACATGATTTTTCCAGGATAGGTTAGAAGAAATGACGACACCGAGATTTTTTGCCGAAGAAACATAGGGGAGAATAATATCGTTTATAATGATTGGGGGAAGGCCTTCGAGGCAGATGTTATTGACGTAAGGGCTGCTGCCTAGGATCAAAACCTTCGACTTAGCTAGATTAAGAGATAGACCATTTTCGATAGCATAACGAGAGATAGCAGATGCGTCTGAGGATATAAGTTCAAGTCCGTGTTGAAGGTTGGCTGGATTGCAGCTGAGATAAATTTGTGTGTCATCGGCGAAAATCATGTGCTTTGTGTGATTGAGGGCTCGGGCAATGTCGTTGATAAAAAGAGAAAACAACAGTGGACCAAGGACTGACCCTTGTGGGACACCAGAGGAAGTAAACTGCGATTGAGATGGAATGTTATTTTCATCCACGACAACTTGAGAACGCCCCGTGAGGTAAGAATGAATTAAGGTGAGCGCATCCGGGAGGAATCCCATGTTCGCAAGCTTTACTAGAAGACGCCGATGACACACCGTATCGAAGGCCTTGCTAAAATCGAAGAGAATCAGGATTGTCATCATGTGCTCGTCAACCCCCCTTCTGACGTCGTCGCAAACTCTCAAGAGTGCCGTTTGAGTGCTGTACCCACCGCGAAAACCGGACTGTTTGGAGTCTAAAAGATTATTAGCTTCAACGTAAGCGGTTATTTGCTGGTCGATTATTTTTTCAAAGATCTTCGAAAGCTCCGGTAAATTCGCGATAGGACGAGTGTTTGAAGGCGTGAGAGGGATGCGAACTTTTAGGAGTGGGCGGACTATGGCCTTTTTCCAGGGCGATGGAAAGGATGAGATCTCGAGTATTTTATTATATAGAGCGGTTAATAATGGGATAATGTCCGGGAGAGCCTTTCGAATACAGAAGAGGGATAAACCATCTGCACCTGATGAATAAGATGTAAGAGGTGAAGAGGAGAAAGTTTGAAGAATTTTGTCAGGTAGAAAGTGAGAAAAGGAGAAAGTGGAGCCATTATAGGCAGAAAAGGAAATGATTTCTGACAGATCGGCAGGAGAACAAGCAGGATTAGAGTTTGAAATATTTGAAAAAAAGTGATTGAGCTGATCGATAGAGAAAAAGTGCAGTGGTGAGGACAATTGTGCTTTGAGTAGACCCAAGTGTGCAAGAGTCTTCCACAGTTTCGCAGGATTTTTAATGCTTAGGAGACAGCCTCGTTGAAAATCCTCCCTAGCCCTCTTTATATCACGAGTTAGAGTGTTTCTTAACTCCCTATAGATTGCAAACCCAAGAACATTGTCAGCACGTTTACCTTGTTTGAATAGGGAGCTTTGTTGGCGCAATCGAGACTTAAGGTCGTCAGTTAACCAAGGTGCTGATGGTCTGTACACTGTGATCTCGCGTAAGGGAGCATGTAAGTTAATCGAAGTAAGGAGGACCTCGGAAAACGATTCAACGAGGCTATCGAGATCTGATAACGAGCGACATTTAGGCGGCGAGCTGAGTCCCAATTCGACCAAGCCACAACGCACCGATTGGCAATAATCGTTTTCATTGAAATTACTGTATAGGCGTCGACGCAATGTATGACGAGCACTGAGAGGGAGATCGAACGCATAAGTAAGTGATAGTATGTCATGGCTGGCATAAACGGTGCATAGGATTTTGCAAGGGAATGAGTCTTGACAGGATCGTCAACAATAAATACATCCAGGACAGAGTCGGAGTGAATCAGTGTGGAACGTGGCCTCGGTTTGTAAAATCGATAGAGAGAGCGAAGAAGTAAGACCGCGAAAATCGTTGGACTCGTAATTTTATTTAAGTAGATCATAGTTCAAATCACCAACAATAATTAGATTTTTATACGCATGTGAGTGCTTGTTAAGTTCTTGAACAAAAGAGTCAAGATTTTTCCCTTTGGGTCTTCTGTAAATGGAGGCGAATAATAAAGATTGCGAATCCGATGCTTTACGTGAGACACTGAAAAGTAGAAATTCCGGAGAGTTGGTGAATTCCCCTGGAGACGCGGACAAAATATTAACTTTTAGTGAATGGTGAACGTAACAAGCTACACCCCCACCGACCTTGCCCAAGCGATCGTTGCGTATGATATAATAGTTAGGGATAGTGACAAGAGCATCCGAGACTTTAGGGTGGAGCCAAGTTTCCGAGACTGAGATAATGTGCGCAAAATTGTCGTGAAAATGTAGCCTGATGTAATCGATGTGTGCTAGGAGTGAAGTGGCATTGAAGTGTGCAATAAGGACCGAGTTGTTAGGCGTCGAGGTGTGAGAGTTTAAAGCTGGATTAATAACTTGTGAGGGCAGTCATGTGAGTTGAGCAAGGTCCGTATCCGTGTATATCCGAATGATGGGTTGACCATTGTCTCGACGAACTGATATAACACCGGACCGGACCCAAACGTGTTTGTACGAAGCGGCTGCAGCCTTGGCCTTGGTTCTGCGCAGCAAGTCGTAAGTTTGAGACGATAGAAACTCGTTGATATAGATTTTTCCCGGTGATGAATTTTCGAAGGTCTCTGCGACTGTGAGATCACGTTTCGCTCGTTTTTTATCGATGATGTAGTCGCGCACCGGTAGAGACTTGAGCGAAACGATCAAAGAGGAAGTCGCTAATGTACTAGTGCTGTCGGAGTTTCCAGCGGATGAAGCGTCTCGTTTCGGTTTAAGGGATCGTACCCCCAGGATGTCGTCAACCATATTTTGGGCCCCAATAGCAGTGAAAACTTTGCGTGCCACTAGTTCCAGCTGGTCATTGATATCACAAGGAATGCCGGCAATAACGAGCTCTGCCGCCGGGGGGTATGTAGAAGTATGAGAGTGAGATGGTTCGTTTGGTGGTCGAGAGATTTGAGCAATTTGAGCTTCGATATTTGCAAAGCGTGTCTCGTGTTCCGTTAGGCGACGCGAAATATTAGAAATTTCGGCCATGGCAGCAGTTAGGTCCGAATTTATCTTAGATTGGTAAGTTATGAAGGCTGTTAGTTTTTAGTCGAGATGGTCAAGTTTTTCAAGCTTTGAGAGAATTAAGGCGAGGTCACTCCTGCCGAGAGAGAGAGAGAGAGATCGGGGGATATTAGAGATAGATTTTAAGGATAAAGATATTGTGTTACAGTGAGCTATCTCTCCCCCAGAGCTCTCTGATAAGCCATTTTTTTCTTGATTCTCACACGAAGAAAAGCTAAGAGGGGATCAGCTTATCACCGGTCACTTTGTTCACCGCAGCACCCACTGACTCCCTGAACAAGCCTACCAAATTATAGCTTTTTCTACGATGAAGCTGACGTTATATAAGTATGCTCTTGGATAACATAGTAAACTACCGGTAACTTACTTTCGGCCTCGCCGGAGAGCTGCTATATCCAGTCGACTTGTATATTTTCCTAGATATGGCTCAGGTAATAATAAACAATGGCATATAACCTGAATTGCGGAAGATAAATATTTATTTGGGATTTTATATATATGCCAGATATAAACCATATTTCGATCGGGTTTTGACTGGATACCATGATTGGAATCCAGTCAGGGGTCCCTGTCGGATTCCAATGTGCAAACGTTACATTCAGTCATGGGATCTGATCCGATGACCAGCTGGATCCCTATCAGAAAATAGGGATCCTTCTCAGAATCCACCTGGATCCCGACCGAAATTTCTGCACGGGATACAGTAATACATCGAAGTTAATCGACGATGATCATATCACGGAGAAAAAGTCACATAGATATGGGTTTTCAAAAATATTTAAAACAATTTTCCAACAAAAAATGTATGGATTATCATACACATTAATATGAATACTCGTTGCAACGGATACCTCTCCCAGATTATATGAAAACAGTTGTAACTTATTATGCTTCAACGATAATCGTTGATGACAGTTGTGAGAATAATTATTTGGCCCGGAAAAAGCTTTTCGATGGCTGATTCGACCAAAGTGCACGGTTCCTGAAAGAAAAAACCTAAGAGAAAAGCTGAAAGGTGACCCAATGGGAGGAGGAGAACGGAACTGATGTATGCGTTAGAATTAGGGAAAATTCCCTCGTGTATAGCGTGCACGAGATAGTCTTGATGGATAAAGGATTGAGGATGCAGCGCTTTACCGCGAGTAACGAAAGAAGACCTGTGATGTGTGGTTCTCTTATACTATCTCTTGGAAGATGCTCGTAATCCTGGCACTCTCGCATCAGGAGCAATCGTCTTTGCACTCGGATATGAGAAAGCTCGCGAGAGCTAAAATCCCGTCTCTATGAAGAGCGAGCGAGAAACGAAAAACTATACGCGAGAAAAGAAATTTGTTGGACAAACATGCAGAGATATGTCGTATATCGGGATTGCAACCTTTGTAATTACTTTACATCCAATACTCCACGATGTTCCAATCGGGTTTATTTTTATTTCCGAGAAAATCTATGAAACAATAATTTATTTTGCAGCAACAATTTGGCTCATAAATTTGTAAAATAATGATGGCAAATTATACAAAAACCTTGACACAACATTTTTGGTATTACGAGATTTTTCAAAATCAAAATTCAACTGAGATGATGGGGATGTATCGGGTAAAAGAAAACACAATAAATCGGATTACCAGCCAACGAAAATTTATTCGAGCGAAATAAAATTTCTCACCCAGTCAATCTTATAGTATTCGACTCGAAAGTAGATTTAATCTCATGGTAAAATAAATTTTCGTCCCAGTCAAGTGAAAGTTTAATTTTTATACAAAATAAATTCATGTTTTTCTGGTCTCAATGTCGTAAAAATCCTACACTACAATTTGACGCCATTTTAAGGTCACTTTAAGGATGTATGAGCACTAGCTTCACGATCATATAAAAATCTGAATTTTTTATATGCCGTAGCAGAAGTTTATAGGGTAAAACCTGCAAAATTTCAAAGGGGGTCAACGACTCTTTACGTGAGTAATTAATTCGTGAAATCAAGATATTTATCCCACGCCATATACGAATTCTGGGCTGACGCAACTTTGAAACAGAAATTCGTATCTTTCACGATCAGATACGATCAATATTAAAACTGTAAAATGTTCAGAAAATTATCACGATTACATACGTTCCATAAAAAATGGGGGTTAACGAACCTTTTGACATACAATTATCGATTTTAAGGAAATTTTTCGCGTGCGTCGCATAATGACTCTCTCTTGTTTCATGCGTGCCCCTCGCTCACCGCGCTCACCCGCGCCCACGTTTCCGCTTATTTCCCGCCACCTTGTGCTCATACATCCTTAAGTCACTTTCTCCGCCGAAAATTTTAATAACTTTTATGGGACTGATAAATTAATTTAAAAAAAAGATTTTTTTTAATCCGTAATTTTTCTGACATATATTTTAAATCTTTAAATACAGGAAAAAAATTTGACATAATTTTTAAAATAATTTTTCTAGGGGTTGTTTGCAGCCTCATGAAAGCCATGTTGAAAATTTTGATCCGATAATGTGCACGATTGCGGTTCACTGGGATGTCTGAAAAAAAAAATATATCCATAGAAAAAGTATGACTATGGCCCCAGTATAGACTACGACTATTTCATTTGAGCAAAAATTCACAAAATGGTGGACCTCCAAAGTTGAAAATTATCGTAAATTATGTAAAAGTCTTTTCTTGCATTTCGAGACTTTAAATATATGACAGAAAAATTACAGACTCAAAAAATGTCATTTTATAAATTTATCAGTTCCATAAAAATTACTAAAATTGTCGACCGAGAAAGTGCAGTCCCGCCCGTGAGGGAAATATTTAACACGCGTAAGTCGCGCGCTTTTTATCGTTAGAGAAATCCAGAAGTCCTGCTGCTTCGTTTCTGCTCAAGTCATTTGCACGGAAGACAAGTTTATCACTGGTAAAATCGGACTTTATTGACGATAGCAGTTCTGTAACTTGTATTAGGGGTAGTTGGTGCAAGAAGATTGAATCAAAGTGAAAATGTGTGCAGAAACGAGAGACATACTTCCAATTACTCGAACGCTGGAAGGCTCAAATGCAAATTAAAGTTGGTGATGTCATTGTGCAACGTATACAGAGCAAGGATGGAGAGAGAGAGAGCGAGAGAGAGAGAGAGAGAGAAAATGAAGATTGTGTAGCATTCGTGAAAATTCGCGAACGTCTTCGACGTATATTGCGCCCATCAGATGTCCGGAAATCTCGTTCCATATAATAATTGGCCTAACGTGCTGCGACGTTGAATCGTAATGAGAAGACGTGTATTAGTGCATCAATAGCTATAAAACAGAAGGGTGTAACTCCCATAATTTTACGTATCAAATCGTCCGGGTTTTGCCCTTTTGTTCACGTGCACTCGATATTTACGTAACGTTGGGTTCTCTCATTTGGTAGCTGTGATATGGCGCAAGGAGAAGAAACGACAGCAATTTCCAACACATGAGAACAAATCGATCGATACCTAATTCCACTGAGTACAATAGAGAGAGAGAGAGAGAGAGAGAGAGAGAGAGAGAGAGAGAGAGAGAGGGAGAAAGGAAGAGTGCACGTTACGATGTATACAGTAGAGCTTGATTGTTGATCTATTTTCTGATTACGATACATAATCATTATAATAATAACAATAATAATACTCAGTAAAATACAATTTGGTTGATAAGGAAAAAATTATTTTTTCATTTTAGCGATAACTTTGAGATTTTTCCATTTCCATGCGGAATTGGATATACTCGTACTAATAAGGGAAACTTTATTTTCCCGGAATATTATATTTTTTTCGAATTCTTAATACCCATTTTTTGACAAAATTTCGGTAAAAATGTTTCAAATGTTCCAAAATAAAAATATAAAGAATTCATAAAATCTGAACGGCTCGACAGATTTTCTTCAAACTCAATAGCAAACGGCGCTTAGTTACGGTAATACTTTACGCGAATTAGTAATTTGTATAGAATTTACGTCCGACAGGTGCGAAATTCCTAAGCCCACAGTCTTATCGGGTATTTTGTTGAAAAAATTTATGACCATTAGAAATCCAACTGAGTGGTCGAATATTGACGAAATTCATATCAAAGAAAGAGAACGTGTGTTAGCTCTGCTTGTGTTTAAAAGTAGACCCGAACCGGTCCAGTCACTCCAAAGTTCTTGGGTGTAATTTTTTTTTTTTCTTTTGCAGATTATTTTGAGTACTCTGGCACAATAAACATGGAAATGTGTGTGTGTGTGTTTTTTTTTTTTATACATACATCACGATCACAACGTTTGGTCTGTGTGGAAGAAAAATAGGCCGATAACATGTGAATTTTGTTTTTCGCGATTCAAGAAATTCTTCGCTCAAGTATGGTAAAATAATATGCTGTGAATGATCGAAATTTCAATAAAGACAAGTTTTTCGTATTTCTCGACATTTTACTTTTACTCCGCAAAACCTCTATCTGTAAGACGTGATGAAGAACTAAAAAAAAAGGTCAGCGCCGAGACGGTCGGTACGAAAAAAAATATTTTTGCTTCGTTTTTTTAGATAGGAGAAAACGAGAGAGAGAGAGAGAGAGAGAGAATGAGTAGCTTGAGCTTCAGACGAAAGTGCCACTTCCGGAACCCGTCCACGTTCTCCCACGAGCGACGGAATATAAGATGTGCACCGGTTATACATATACCTAGCCACACTCATCTAGCTACACATATATATAGACGATATCTACGTAAAGATAGCAGCTATGCCATCCACGCAAGTTTCGCGGTACAAAATTGAATTTGGCCATCAGGGAACCGCCGGTCTGCATCCAACAACCTGCTCAGTGAGTCTCTTGCGTCGTCATTATTTTATCGAGCGACAATACGTGAGACTGCATCTCGTCGCACACCGATACAAATCATCCACCGCACAGATCATCAATACATCTAAGATTGTTATTTTTTTTATCGAGCTTTGTGAGAATTTATGCTTTATACATAAATAGGCGCCATTGCTCATAATCTGAAAATTGATTGCTTAAGGTAGTTCTTGTATCACCGGTGGCGAGGAATAAACGGAAATGTCGGCACGGTAGAGCGCACGCACGAAGCAAGAGAGAGACTCGAACAGCTCGCGGCCTAGAAAATTGCATTTTTTTATTATAATAAAGAAGGAATATCTCTTTCAAACCTTTTGCAGCCCTACTTTTTTTTTCAAAAAAATTTTCCAGAATATTGGCGGTAAAAGTTGCCGTACAAAATAAAACTGACAAATTTTTTATCCCGCGGTAGATTAATCGATTAATTGATCAACTTGACGAAATAATTTATGAAAACTCGTCGATGAACCGACCAGTAAAATAATCGACGCATAAATTAACATATTCAATAAATTGATTAAACGCACAGCAATAGCATGCCAACGAAAGAGCAACTTATTCGTCGAACAGCTCCACAGTATACGCCGTAACAGTGTGTACTCCATATATGACCTTCTTGATTATTATACACGCATTTCGATCGACCTACTAGATAAATGATCACAATCACACCCGCGCGCGCACACACACATAGATATTATTTTCTAAAACCAATTTTAGACTTATTAGAATATCTTACGTACTCTGGCATGAATATTTCTAATGTTTATTTTTTATTTATTTTTTTTTTTCCTTTAAAACGAAGCTTTTCGCCAGCATGAGGAAACAAAAGTATCTTTAGTGTGTTTAAAATTTATTCATTATTATACCTTGGTGAAATCAATTCTCCTCAATTTACCATATTTCGTTTCGGTACTTACGTGGATCAGGAAAACTATTTTTTTCAGATGCATTTCTCGTGGCATGCCCACCGACGCAAATTCGAAGAAAGAAAAATTTCCACAGCCTCGATTTATCGAAATAATATATTTTACTGTATTTTCGTGGACGATTAATTTTCATTGGATTCTCAACTTATTACTACCTTCGAAGAAATTCATCATTTTGAAGGAGCTTGAACGACAGGGCGAAACATTTCTAGGGGACAAGAATAAGCGAGTGGAGAAAAAGATCGAGAGCATCTAGCAAGTTGCCGACTTGCTACATCTACTCATATACATACATTGTTGGCTCGAAAAAAAAAACTCCGCTAAGACGACCAAGTGGAACGTTGGTACGGGAATGATTTCGTAGATTTTTCAGGATATAAATCTGCATCCAAGTGCTATAAATTATCGTAACTCGGCTTTTCTTGGTGACAATCGTCCTACTCGATGCTAGTACACTCTGCAAGAGAAAACGAATGAGAGATACGGCAAGAAAAATGGGGCTCTTAACCCTCTCCCGAGATGTCTGAAGATCCCTGGAAGGTATCAAGTATTTATACGTACGTGTGCTTTCTCGCAGTATGACTACGAGGTGCTTATTTTCTATGTAAACTCTCGTCTCTCGTCTCTCTCTCTCTCTCTCTCTCTCTCTCTCTCTCTCTCTCTCTCTCTCTCTCTCTCTCTCTCTCTCTCTCTCTCTCTCTCTCTCTCTCTACTCTACTTACTACTCTCTAATTACGCTACTTTCAGTAATTTAGTTCATAAATCTCAACCTAATTTAAGATGCATAAATGTATTCTCTCACGGTTACACACTTTCAATATCTCTATGTCTCTTACAAGCCTATTATTGTTCACTAGCATTAAGTTATTTTCTAAGATTGTTACTCTCGTTGCTCATTTATTCTTCGGGGTTCCCACCCTGGTATAATAAAAATACGTTCTATTCTATTCTATTCTCTCTCTCTCTCTCTCTCTCTCTCTCTCGTCTCTCTCGTCTCTCTCTCTCTCTCTCTCTCTCTCTCTCTCGTCTCTCTCTCTCTCTCTCTCTCTCGTCTCTCTCGTCTCTCTCTCTCTCTATCTCTCTCTCTCTTGTCTGCTTTGAGCTTCGAACTCAATACTCACTCAATGATGAGCGCGACGAATCATCCATTGCATATCAGCCTCCATACAGATTTGAAAAGTTGAAGACACGACGTTTCATCGAACAACTTTCCATCAATTACGTTCGATAGAGTTTTAGAAATGTCTAAAACGTGTCGCAAAAAGTTTGATTTTAAAAAAATCACAATTCAATCATTCCTGTCGGACGATTTTTTACCAATCAACCATTTTTTAATTTTTTTATTAGATTTGAGCTCATTTTTTTGTAATCAAACTTCAAACGAAGCAAGCCATACCACGATCATGGTATAATTCATACTATGATTCATTCCAAAATGGCAGATTACGGACTATTTGGTCCGTCAAGATAATATCTTGAAAATTGTTGTGAGTAGGGGGATAACGCGGTGTTATATTTATGAATGATTGAATAACACTATTTTTCTCGATACATCTTTACCACTTTTTTTTCTCGGTTCATTAAACCACCAAGTTATAGCTTGACAGCTATCTTCATCTAGCAAAACTTGTTAATTCAGTTTTTTATATATAATCTGCTGACTCGAGACGCTGCGTAGGTATCTCGAAACGTTACATAGATATCCATTGTGACTAAGACTTTACACTAAGGCTGTCAAAAAAATTTTTTCCTCCCGTATGGTGTATATTTTGAAAAAAACCCGTCGTGTGAGCCGAATAATGAGAGAGAGAGAGAGAGAGAGAGAGAGAGAGAGAGGAGAAACAGAGCCTTAAGGTTGATTCACACTATACGTCACGGACCGTCACGTAACGGCAACGGTGCGTACCGGCACCGGTACGACAAAACTTTGTAGCATAGGTTTCAGTGGGACTATACACACTAAACGGCAGCTACCTGCACGTTTCGTCAACGGCGCGGAACGGCTCCGGCCGATATTTTTGGACAGAATGTTTTGACGGTCTGTTACGGTAAAATTGTCGTACCAGTGTCGGAACGTGCCGTTGTCGTTATGTGACGGTCCGTGCCGTATAGTGTGAATCAACCTTTATTGTGCAAAAGCGGAAGGGTTGCACGAGATCGTGAACTCCCGAAAGCCTCGGGGTCACGAAGATTATCCGGCCGGGCTGATTTGGCCTTTTCGTGCATACGTATACATACACATATGTACATGAGCATAAGGACCCATACATATACACTATCGAGAGCTAAGAAACAAAAAGGCCTAAAACACACAATCTCACACGCAAACTGACGCGACCTGCACCCTCTCACTTCGCTACGAGCCACGAGCCTTCATATGACTATGTACACACATACATATGTATATTATTGTATATAAGGCGTCTCAGGCCAAATCGACGGGAGTGCCTCGTGGAATTTGTTGCACGGTGATATTAAAAAAAAAATTACATGAAGCAAAAGGTTGGCCACTTTAGTGAATCTGAAAAAATTCATGAACATCGCTTACCAAATACCAAAATTTTTAAACCACATACCAGAGAGTCTTAAAATTTTCTTAACCGAAATAATAGGAGTTTTAAGG
This sequence comes from Rhorus exstirpatorius, assembly GCA_963564615.1. Classification (NCBI taxonomy): domain Eukaryota; kingdom Metazoa; phylum Arthropoda; class Insecta; order Hymenoptera; family Ichneumonidae; genus Rhorus; species Rhorus exstirpatorius. The sequence continues at coordinate 36,489,086 of OY751313.1, forward strand.
TAACTACTGCGTTCCACTTGAGTCCAATCAGTGTTTCAGTTATTAGATTTCGTTTTTATAAATTATCGTGCATTGATTGACATTAATAAAAGGTTGGATCGTACTTCCCAAATGTGTCAGTAACATAGCAATATATTTGTAGCGATTGATTCACAAAAAAAATCGACTGCATGGTTCTTGCCAATTACCGACGTGATGTATTTTTATTAAGTTTTCTCAAAGAAATCCACAATATTTTAAACTACAAAATAATTTTATCCACATTAAATTTATTTGATGGCAAACAGAAAGGCGTAAACCACATCACTTTATGCGTTAAATCCCGTAAATGTAGACCTATTGATGATAGCGCTTATGTATAGCCTGTTCCACGTACAGCAGGGAACAAGGAGAGCAGGAAGAGCGAGAGAGGGACAGGACGTTTACTAGCATGTACCGGCTAATCTTGATCTATCTCGAAACTCCCGCGTGCTAATCGAGAACCAAGCAATTAATTTAAGCACGCACCAAATGTTGCACGATGAGGGGTCGTGCACTGATATACCACAAGGATACACACATAGAGAGATGTGTGTAAAGTTGTGATGTATCACTTCCTAGCTTATCAAAAATAAAAAAGAGTTTCATTTGCATCCAACTGAGTTCGATGGTTTCTGATACTTTTAAACGATAGTTCTGGTCATTTAATGGAAAAATTGTAAAAGTAAAATATAAACAATCTTTTACTTTTAAAATATTAACAATATTTTACTTGTAGAATCGTGATACGCTAAAATGCTCTGGCCTAAGTTATAACCTCTGGTATTTGACTTTGTAGGATATGATCATGATATGAACATGTATACCATATACAAAATCCTTTCAAAAGCTTTTTGAAGTCCTTTTGGAAGTACAACTCGCCAAGTGTTATCTATAGAACTGTAGAACTCGCCGAATACTATAAGATCCAGCAGACAGCAGTTGCGAAAATTTAATTCGCGACGCGAAATTAGCATATTATTTTTTAATTTTCATTTTTCTCCATTAAATGACCAGAATTATTATTTAAAAGTATCATCAGGAACTATAGAACTCGGTTGGATCCAAATAGAACTTCATTTTATTTTCGATAAGCTGGAAAGTGATATGACAACTTCACACACATCACCTAGAGAGCGCAGACGATGGTTCAGGAGATAATTCGTGCGCAACGGATTCTTCACTCCTGTATAGCATAATACATATGAAGTATGTAGGAAGAGTTCCCTCAGGGAAGCTCCCAATCTGACTTCTCCCCCCGTTCACTCGAAACTGCTCTCATGCGCTTGGTTCAACTCTACATCAAAATATTCGACACTCTATGCATATTATATATGCCGTTATATCGGCTTCACTCCCAGGTGTAAACATGGGCTATACAGCCTCGAGAATTAGTGAGTTAGCATATTTGAATCCCCATGTGACTATGTCGCTACAGAACGCTTGGATTAATAACACAATCATCTTTCACTTGCGGTAATGGAGTATAAGAGAGTGTGCAGCAACGTTGTTTCTTTTCTTTTAAATGTCTTTAATTACTTGGCACCGAGACGCTACCGACTCTCTTGATTTCTCTTCAGCTATATTATACGGCGATGTTTTATCCATACTTTGGACAGCTCTAACTCATTTTCTCGTTCTTATGTGCCACACACATAACACATAATATTCCGTGTAAAGAAACGCATTATCCGTTGGTAAAATTCGATGATTCGCTAGCAATCCAACGTTCCTCGCAAGCAAAGCGAAAAACTTACCCACCGAGACAAATTTATTTCGTGTGCATGAAGACATATGTGTATATGAAGCGTGTGGTGTGCATGAGGGTCCGCGCAGCGGTTTTCCATCACGGACCTCTTTGTTTCCAGCATCAGGCAGACCTGACGTATACATGTATTCCGTATTCCTCCTCGACACACTATCATACACATTACAGCCGTGATCCACACACACACACACACACACACACACACACACACTTCATAGACATTATGCACTCCTGCAATTCACTAATTACGCAATATATCGAAAACAGTGGTATACAAACTCAACTGCGTGTACAAAACAGTAGAACAATTCTTTCAATGTCGGACAGGCATAGCTTAAAGAACAAAAAATAAGGAGACTTTTTGAAGAATCGTGAGGGACCTATGTATATGCACCTGCCTTAACTTTTCAACTGTGGTTTAAGTGTTATCTTCAATCTAGGCTGAACGATCATTTTTTTAAAAAAATTTACATATATTATATCCGTATCATCGGAAAATCAATATCATCGATTCTGGCCAAATTCAATATGAATCTTTAAATCCTCCCTGGGCACACTCTTCCTTTTACTCACAAATATCTTGGGCGCACGAAAAGCGATTGCAGCCTTCAACCTTCGCTGTTTGTGGCTCTCATTAGAGCTGCGCTGTGTCGAATTTAGCTTATAAGTACTAAGCTAATTGAAAGGCCAGTGAGCCTGAATGATCCCTTGGTGGTGAAGAAGCTAAAAAATCCCATAGGTTGCAGACAACTTACTTTGGATGGAGAAGTACAGCGAAAAATCGAAAAAACAAACTCAGGTTGCGTGTTTTACCTTCGTTCTTTTGAACATAAACCGGAGAATTAAGATAAGTTTCTAGAGCGCAGTTTAGTGAAAACTGGGAGAAAAAAAAATATTCACGATCAGAAAACTTTCTCAATAAGGCAGTAATAAATATAAATCGGAACTATCATGATTATTGTGCCATTTTGAACCTGAAAAAATGGAAAATATACATGCAGCATGCATGAATTATTTGTTACGTATTAAAACGAGGAAATCTGAATATGAGAAAGATATTTCTGTGTGGATAAGCGAGCGAAATTTTCGGAAATCTTTATTGAAACTTTAACTCTCTCTGTCTCTCTCTCTCTCTCTCTCTCTCTCTCTCTCTCTCTCTCTCTCTCTCTCTCTCTCTCTCTCTCTCTCGGGTAAATCCTGCCAAGACTCAGGCTATGGTCCTCGGCTCTGCCAGAATCATAAACAATATGAGGCGATCTTTGACTCCTCAAATAAAGGTGCGTGACACTCTTATCCCGTATGTCGATGTGGCGAAGAATCTCGGTGTGCTTATCACTCCATCTCTGAACTGGCGCGAGCAAGTCACGGTCACCTTTAATAGAGTGTATAAAACTTTTTATCAATTAAAGGCCAATGGGCAAGCACTCACGGCCGATCTCCGTCGCCTACTCGTCGCAGCTCCCATCTTCCCATTATTCGACTACGGCTCACTCTTACTCCTCGATGTCACCGGTGTTGAGGACACTCGCCTTCATCGTGCTCTCAATGCCTGTGTACGATTTGTCCTCAACGTTCGTAAATATGAGCATATCACGCCGTTTTACGAGAGGCTCAAGTGGCTCAAAGTCGCCCAACGCCGCAACTACTTCCTAGGCATCTTCGTGCATCGTGCGATTAACTCTCGTATCCCCGCCTTCTTCGCCACGCAACTGGTCCATCGTCGAGCAGCTGTGATTCTCACCCGTGCGAATCCTAGCGACCTTGTCGTCCCTCCAACTCGAACCTCTGCGTACCAAAAATCGGCGCCCGTATCTGCTACCCCGGTTATGGAATACGCTACCTCCGACGCTGCGCGACTCACACTCTATCGCCACCTTCAAAAGCGCCCTTTTTGAATTTCTTCGCGCGCCTGTGTGCCCTCCACTCTGAGAGGGTGAACTACTTGTACCACTTTGAGTATTATTATTATTATTATGGCTCTGTTTAAGGTACAAATGTCTAATGTCTAATATACTATCTCCGTATAATGTCTTCACTATCTCTGTATACTATCCTTAGTTTTAGGTAGTTATTAAGACACTTTGCTTTGTGTATGGTCTCCTCGCTTTATACTTGTGGGTCTCCACCCTAGTATAATAATAAACGTTTCTATTCTATTTCTCTCTCTCTCTCTCTCTTCTCTCTCTCTCTCTCTCTCTCTCTCTCTCTCTCTCTCTCTCTCTCTCTCTCTCTCTCTCTCTCTCTCTCTCTCTCTCTCTCTCTCTCTCTCTCTCTCTCTCTCTCTCTCTCTCTCTCTCTCTCTCTCTCTCTCTCTCTCTCTCTCTCTCTCTCTCTCTCTCTGTTCAGGGTCACTTGCTCAGGGACCAGACTCTATCTCATCATACGCTCTACATAATTCAGCGCCAGCCATTCTTCCATTACTTGTCGAAATTTTTAATGCCAGTCTAACACACGCTCATTTTCCACTACCTTGGCAACGTGCGTTTATTCGTCCTCTATTGAAGAAGATCCGCCATCCTCACCTTCGGATACTAGGCCTATTGCAAACCTTCCCGAAATGTCGAAAATCTTTGAGCGCCTAGTTTTTGATCAAGTACGAAATATATCGATACCCACAATCTCGTGGATCCTTTTCAATCTGGATACAAAAAGAGCTTTAGCACGCAGACAGCACTACTTAAGCTGTGTCAGGACGTCAGGCAGGCGGTCGATGATAGGATGTTAACAATCTTAGTTCTTTTTGACTTCAGCAAGGCGTTTGACACTGTTCCTCACTTGCTTCTCTTGAAAAAGTTACGCCTCTTGGGATTTTCTGACAATGCTATGGAATGGTTTCATTCCTACCTCTCGGGTAGATCCCAGGCTGTCATAGACGAACATGGCTGTGTCTCCACTTGGATTAACACCAATATAGGAGTACCTCAAGGCTCGGTCTTAGGACCACTGCTTTTCTCTATTTTCATCAGCGATATTGGTGTCGGTCTTCGCCATACCACACACCTGTCATATGCCGATGACACACAATTTACCTTTCTTGTAGCCCTAATGATCTGACGGAGGCTCTTGTCAGAGTATCCCAAGATGTCGGTCATATTGCGGAGTTTGCAACGCAAAACGGTTTGCAACTCAATCTTGCCAAGTCTCAAATTCTCATAATGGGAAGCAGGAATTATATTAACCGCATTGATTTTTCTTCTTTGCCGCAAGTCAAAATAAATGACACAGTCGTACCATTCGTCTCGGAAACACGAAACTTGGGAGTGCACATGCAGTCTAACCTCTCTTGGCATAAACACGTCTCCAACATTTCACGTCGCGTAAACTTCACCCTCTATCGACTTAAATACAACATGAATTCACTGTCGCAGGGGGTCCGTGCAATGCTTATTTCCTCGTTAATCTTTCCTGTCATCGACTACTGCTGTCTAGTATATAACGATCACAATAAAAAACGCCTCCGGCGAAAAAAAATTGGACAAGTACATTTTAAGTATTTTTCCCCACACAAAAAGCATTGATATCATTATACGGCCAAGTCATCGTCACGATTGAAAATAATGATGCAATATGTTCTTACATTATACTCTCTTCACTTACAATATACCAATTGTAAAAAATTGTCAAATAAATTCAAATATCACGAAAAGTTATGACTTAAATTAAACCTTATGGCGGGGGTTTCATCAACATGAACAACACCTTTAAACTACATCCTTAAAAAAGTTATGAAATAAATCAAATGTAAAATTAAAACACAAGAACGAAATATAAGTAAGTACTTGGCGCTACTTTCATTTGATACATATATTTCGATGTCAAACCACGGTAGTGCCAAGTACTTACTTATATTTCGTTCTAGTGTTTTAATTTTACATTTGATTTATTTCATAACTTTTTTAAGGATGTAGTTTAAAGGTGTTGTTCATGTTGATGAAACCCCCGCCATAAGGTTTAATTTAAGTCATAACTTTTCGTGATATTTGAATTTATTTGACAATTTTTTACAATTGGTATATTGTAAGTGAAAGAGAGTATAATGTAAGAACATATTGCATCATTATTTTCAATCGTGACGATGACTTGGCCGTATAATGATATCAATGCTTTTTGTGTGGGGAAAAATACTTAAAATGTACTTGTCCAATTTTTTTTCGCCGGAGGCGTTTTTTATTGTGATATCACGTCTTTTTTCAAAGTAATTTTTTTTTGTTAGATCTTTCGCGAGGATCTTTTTTTCATTAAAACAAATAAATACATTTTTAAGGCGAGATATATATATGTATATATGAAGCATTCTCCACCATACCAGCCACTTTTTTGCGACTCTCCCCGAAATTTTCGAAACTTTGCCAGTTTGTAAAACTAGTTAAGGTAGTATCTCCGCGACCGGTGGCGGGGAATAAGCGGGAGCGTAGGCACGGCGAAGTGCGATGAGCGAGCACGCATGAAACAAGGCTCATAGACGTATCTCTTTCACGTACAATATCTCAAAAACTAAATGGTATATCTTCCTGAATTTGTTTTCACATTATTCGTGACATCCCTTTCTAGCTTCTTCTCTTTTTTCATCAACTTCTTATTTTTAGTTTTGACGGTAGAATTAATAACTAACTCTTCGTGCATGCATGGCGCATATGTTACGTGTAAATCAAGCCAACTTTGAGTGAAAATATCTCGGGTTCGGGATGGTTAAGCTTATCTAAATTGCACGGATGTTCGGATAACATATTAAATAACCTGTATGCCAAATTTCGACCATTTCATAATTCAACTATCCTGTGGAGATACTACCTTAAGAGCCTTTGAGTGAATTATTTCAGATTTTTCAATAACCGTTTTAGAAATATTATATTTTTTCAAGTAGAAATATCTCTCAAAATATACGTCGCAGAAAAAAAGTATTCTATGTAAAGGATGTAGTTTTCATCATCTTTTTAATGAAATCCATGTCATAATTTTATCATCCTTGTAAACTAAATTTTTCAATGAAAAAGTAACATTTTTTTTCTTCAAGAAAAACCACTTTTATTTTGCTGCAAAATTTACTCAGCCTTTGGGCACACGTGTAGATTCGGTAAAAAAAATCTCCAGAATAGGACCGTCAGGGGTTCTGGACTAAAAAAAAACTAATCGTGTGAAATTGTATAAAACTGAGAATTACCCTGCTGAAAATGTTTTATTCCTAAAAACCTATCGATTATTTTGTGTTGGCACTGAATACATACATTCCTTCCTTGAAAAAAATCAGTTTGACGAATAATTCATATTGTTTCGTATCTATAAGGATGGAGAAATCGCTCCCAATACTTGGAATCATTGGGTAATGTCTACAACTTTTGTTTCTCAAATTTCATTTATATTATGGAACTCTTTTGCGAAACAATAGCTCTGTAATATAAGTTTTCGACTAGCATCGTTTTATTCTTCTTGAACAGAACAACGCTCTCTCCCGTAAATAAACAAGTTTTTGTATCACCTGCATCGTTTTTTTTTAAGCCAGAAGGGTTGACGTTCCCATTCTGGCGATTTTTCTACTAAATCTACACACATGCCCGAAGGTTGAGTAAATTCGGCAGCAAAATAAAAGTAGTGTTTTTCGAAGAAAAAAAAAACATTTTTTACATTTTCGTAAAAAAAATATAGTTTACAAGGACGATAAAATTATGATACCGATTTCATTGAAAAGGTGATGAAAAACTACAACTTTTACCTCGGATCATTTTTTTTTCTGCGATCTATATTTTTAGAGATATGTTTACTTGAAAAATATACATTATTTGATAAAAAAAGGTACGCGATATTAAAAATATAATTTTTGGTACATAAATAAAAGTATATAATCTCGCAAATAGCATCACTAAAATTTCTAAAATAATAATGTAATATTTTTTTCTTTTCGATTGTTCTTCTACGATGACAGTGATAGTTTTCAATTATCAGATGCAGCATGCATTAGTAATTATATCCTGATCCAGAATTCTTGTGTCCGAGTGATACCAATTATCGCGACTCCAACGTTTATCGTCTTTTGGAAATGAAAAAGTTCCCTCTCTTTCACACAACGAAACACAACAATTACGCATAATGGGTTAATTCAATTCAATTATCAACTAGTGTTTTAATTTAGGTAAAATATTGTATTATTTTGAATTGATTTCGTAATATTTTCTCTTGAGGAGAGCTCATTTTTCAATACAAATGTTTATTTCGATAGAAAAGATTCAAAAGCTCCGCCAAAAGGCGCAATCTATGATGCTGCCGCCACGCGGCTAAGTTTAGCAGTGCGGATCTCCATTCGCCGCTTCGTGTGTCTCGTACATATAAACGCGCCTTGCGTGACACGAGCCATAGAAACTCGCCTTGCGTGACATACACGATGAGGAGACGATAAGTGAGATAAAAGTGACCCAATGAAATTTTGAAAGTCATGAAACTCGATAACGTGTGGAGCGATTTAATTAATTTTGATATTAATCGGTAGATCGTTATCGAATTATGTAATGAAACTATGATTAGAAATTATGATTATTCATTAATTTGTTCTACAATGCATGATAAAGGTAGCCAATGCGCGTCTACGGAGTTGGCTCGGGAATAGATACTTCGTCGACTCTCGGCGGGAAAATGTACTTGTCCCGAGACTCTACCGAGTCTCTCGAT